>MU159703.1:0-40809 GCA_015888305.1 Antheraea pernyi
GGCGGGGGCGCTGGATCCGCCCCCGCGGTCGCCCCTTCCGCACCGGATCCCGCTCGACTTGGACCCCTGCCAACGCGCATTCGTTACTTACACACGCATATATACCCAAACGGAAATATTGCTATTAAAAATTGCTAAAAATAAAGCCACATACAACAAATTTATATTGAAAATGTTCCTATTTAAAACTGGGAGGATCTATAAAACGATGGGGCATTAAATCAATATCATAATTTTTTTTTCCCTTTCAATTTGCAATCTTGGAACACATAAAAACTACTTGAAGATATAAAACAACAATTGTTGATTATTATAATAAATCCCGATAGTGCACGTGGAGATAAAATTATGACACTGGCAGATGCACAGATCGAGCCTTGATATGTGCCCACATAGAAAAATATACAAAAATTTCACACCAACCTTCTTTTCTTAGGTTTTTTATCACGTTTCGCTTTCTTTTCATCGTAGAGAGGCTCCGTGGAGAGAGGCCTTTTCACTGCTACAATATAAAACATATGCCTAATGAATAACAAAACATTTTCTGTTTTCTCACATTGACAAAAATTTTAAAAAATTGACCGAGCGAATCGTTCAATAATGGAAAACTTTATAACGCATGTTTAAACAAAGATGTAATACAAAAAAAACATTTATAATACATTTATCGTATTATTAAATCTTGTGTAATGTGTCCGATATCGCATTTTCACTCTTACTATAGGATTATAACTTATTTTTACTATACTTTTACGTTCACTATTACACGTGAAGCGGACCACTAAAAAAGGTTAGATTCTGAAATTTGTTCATATTTAGCATAATTACTTAAAACTTCTATTAGGTATGAATGTGAATACACAATATTGGTTTCTATCATGTACATTCGTCAAGTTATGGGTAAATAATACTCAATTGAGAATTTTGATTTTTTTGGAAGTAGCTTTTCTAATTAACAAATCGACAATTAAATATTAAACAGACCAATTTAAATAAAAAAAAAATTGAAAATAAAATGCAAATTGAAAGAATCTTATTTTTGTGCAGAGGTAGTAAACACTACGAAATTTAAAAAAAATTTAAAATAAATTATTCGTTGTGGCAGATAGTTTTTTACTTTTCTTTTATATTAAACACGCAACTTAAAATACATATAAAATATATTAGAATTTTTAATTTAAGAACTGCACTGGTTAAGAAGATAGATCTATTAATGTTTACACGCTGAGGTCTGGCACTTGCCTAAGTACTATATAAGTAGTATTGTAATAGTATCATGGATCAACGGGTTTAAACGTATACACGCCTATCTATGTACAATATATATATATATATCTACTTGAAGTCTAATTAGGCTGAATATGAACTAATTTCTGAACCTCACCTATATTTTATTGTCCGCTTCACGTGAAATACCCTGGATTTGAAGTTGAATAGTACAACACAACACGTCCTTCTAACGCGTCAATAGTAAGTACACTTTGACGAAACCTTTACATGATTATTGGACGATATTGGCCATTAAAAAAAAATTTATCTTGGAATAATGTGAAATAACGTTTAAAGATTTTTGTCTTACGTAAGGGAACTATAAAATAATTGTGATTATTTATATAAGAGTCGTTGCATTTAAAAATAAATTAAATCAAATGTTAGCCGTTCCTAATGTTTTACGTTATTTTTCAAGATACATGTAAAATATGAAGATCATTAAAATAAAACACCTGAAAACGTTATGGACGATAAAGTTTAAATTAGGGAGAACTTCGGGAGAAAGAAAAAACTAAACAACGTAAAAAAAAATTGACATGTTATATAAACGGTTATAATTGGTTTTAGCTCATTTTTAAATATAGCAACTCACTCATAATAAGATTTACACTTTATTGTATAAGCGAAACGATGTCTCTTAGATATTTAGAAGAAAATTAATGAATCAATGATTTTCATTGCACATGTCACTCGAGAGTTTTTAAATACCTTAAGTTTAGGAAATACTAGTGTTATTCTTATACTTACGCGGCGTGAGCGGTTTGTGTGCGGGGAACGAGGGGGGCGGCGGCGGGGGAGGCGCCGCGGGGGGGTCGTCATCCACCAGGATCACATCCTGGGAATCCGACTCGTAACCACCCCACGCTGGATACGCAAACACACGAGACACGTCAGCAGGGGGACATAGCAAGTATTACGTAAGCACTGATGGGGAGGGGGAGGGGGGGTCCTTGACTTGCTTATTTTTGATGACATATGGGACGGAGGAGTCCGGGTGGTGATTACGTCAGCAATAAGGCACTTATGAACATCGAAACTATCACCGGTTCGGACAAACAACCCAGTGTCATCGATGTTCAGAGCCGGTTTGAAACTCGATCGGGTACATCTTTATAACATACCTATTTATTTCCAATACATCATACAATCGTTTTTAGTGGAAGCACAGAGAGTAGTCAATTCCAAACATCACCATCGTTCACATATTGATCCACTCTATAATAGCCTTTTGATACCAAAACCAGCTTGATATGGCGCTTAAACTTACAATCCGGCAAACCGGTAACATGCTTCGAGACTTTATTGTAAAACCTAACACTGTTACCTAAAAAACTATTACTGGTTTTGCTAAGTCTAACATATGGGACGATCAGTTTGTTAAAGTTTCTAGTATTTAAAGCAGCCTTGATTAGATAGTCGTGTACAAAATGCAGTTTTTTTAAGTTTTTGCGGACAAAAATATTTATACCTATAAGTGTTAATGTAAACATGGGAGGGGTAGGGGAGGAATAAGAGGAATTGCTCACTTTTGCTGATCAGGGGGAGGGGGAGGTCCGAAATTATATAAATTCTGCATACGTAATACTTGAACGACCCCCAGCAAAACATAAAGGTTTTCATACCGAACCAAGTGTAATAAAATCACGGTAACCTAGTTTTAGTTTTTCATTTGATGTTAAGTGATTATGTAGCCAAAGTTAGTAAAGCGTTAAACCTACAGTGTATCCTGCTATAAAACTTATAGAAACTTGATGGCAAATTCTCAAATTCAAGATTAATAGCTAACTAACCAGGCGGGTATTTAAAAAAACGATAAAACCTATAAAGTACTTTTTTTTTAAATACCCGCCTGGTTAGTTAGCTATTAATCTTGAATTTGAGAATTTGCCATCAAGTTTCTATAAGTTTTATAGCAGGATACACTGTAGGTTTAACGCTTTACTAACTTTGGCTACATAATCACTTAACATCAAATGAAAAACTAAAACTAGGTTACCGTGATTTTATTACACTTGGTTCGGTATGAAAACCTTTATGTTTTGCTGGGGGTCGTTCAAGTATTACGTATGCAGAATTTATATAATTTCGGACCTCCCCCTCCCCCTGATCAGCAAAAGTGAGCAATTCCTCTTATTCCTCCCCTACCCCTCCCATGTTTACATTAACACTTATAGGTATAAATATTTTTGTCCGCAAAAACTTAAAAAAACTGCATTTTGTACACGACTATCTAATCAAGGCTGCTTTAAATACTAGAAACTTTAACAAACTGATCGTCCCATATGTTAGACTTAGCAAAACCAGTAATAGTTTTTTAGGTAACAGTGTTAGGTTTTACAATAAAGTCTCGAAGCATGTTACCGGTTTGCCGGATTGTAAGTTTAAGCGCCATATCAAGCTGGTTTTGGTATCAAAAGGCTATTATAGAGTGGATCAATATGTGAACGATGGTGATGTTTGGAATTGACTACTCTCTGTGCTTCCACTAAAAACGATTGTATGATGTATTGGAAATAAATAGGTATGTTATAAAGATGTACCCGATCGAGTTTCAAACCGGCTCTGAACATCGATGACACTGGGTTGTTTGTCCGAACCGGTGATAGTTTCGATGTTCATAAGTGCCTTATTGCTGACGTAATCACCACCCGGACTCCTCCGTCCCATATGTCATCAAAAATAAGCAAGTCAAGGACCCCCCCTCCCCCTCCCCATCAGTGCTTACGTAATACTTGCTATGTCCCCCTGCTGACGTGTCTCGTGTGTTTGCGTATCCAGCGTGGGGTGGTTACGAGTCGGATTCCCAGGATGTGATCCTGGTGGATGACGACCCCCCCGCGGCGCCTCCCCCGCCGCCGCCCCCCTCGTTCCCCGCACACAAACCGCTCACGCCGCGTAAGTATAAGAATAACACTAGTATTTCCTAAACTTAAGGTATTTAAAAACTCTCGAGTGACATGTGCAATGAAAATCATTGATTCATTAATTTTCTTCTAAATATCTAAGAGACATCGTTTCGCTTATACAATAAAGTGTAAATCTTATTATGAGTGAGTTGCTATATTTAAAAATGAGCTAAAACCAATTATAACCGTTTATATAACATGTCAATTTTTTTTTACGTTGTTTAGTTTTTTCTTTCTCCCGAAGTTCTCCCTAATTTAAACTTTATCGTCCATAACGTTTTCAGGTGTTTTATTTTAATGATCTTCATATTTTACATGTATCTTGAAAAATAACGTAAAACATTAGGAACGGCTAACATTTGATTTAATTTATTTTTAAATGCAACGACTCTTATATAAATAATCACAATTATTTTATAGTTCCCTTACGTAAGACAAAAATCTTTAAACGTTATTTCACATTATTCCAAGATAAATTTTTTTTTAATGGCCAATATCGTCCAATAATCATGTAAAGGTTTCGTCAAAGTGTACTTACTATTGACGCGTTAGAAGGACGTGTTGTGTTGTACTATTCAACTTCAAATCCAGGGTATTTCACGTGAAGCGGACAATAAAATATAGGTGAGGTTCAGAAATTAGTTCATCTTCTTCTTCTTACCCTTATCCCACATAAGTAGGGACGGTACAACATGTTTATGTTGTGATGTATGATTTGGCTTAATTTTTACGATCGGCCGCCTGCCTGTCATCAACCCTCCTTGGGATTATTTTGTTGTTCAGAAATTAGTTCATATTCAGCCTAATTGGACTTCAAGTAGATATATATATATATATTGTACATAGATAGGCGTGTATACGTTTAAACCCGTTGATCCATGATACTATTACAATACTACTTATATAGTACTTAGGCAAGTGCCAGACCTCAGCGTGTAAACATTAATAGATCTATCTTCTTAACCAGTGCAGTTCTTAAATTAAAAATTCTAATATATTTTATATGTATTTTAAGTTGCGTGTTTAATATAAAAGAAAAGTAAAAAACTATCTGCCACAACGAATAATTTATTTTAAATTTTTTTTAAATTTCGTAGTGTTTACTACCTCTGCACAAAAATAAGATTCTTTCAATTTGCATTTTATTTTCAATTTTTTTTTTATTTAAATTGGTCTGTTTAATATTTAATTGTCGATTTGTTAATTAGAAAAGCTACTTCCAAAAAAATCAAAATTCTCAATTGAGTATTATTTACCCATAACTTGACGAATGTACATGATAGAAACCAATATTTCAGAATCTAACCTTTTTTAGTGGCCCGCTTCACGTGAAATAGTAAACGTAAAAGTATAGTAAAAATAAATGATAATACTATAGTAAAAGTGAAAATGCTATATCGTACACATTACACAAGATTAAATAATACGTTAAATGTATTAAAAAATGTTTTTTTTTTTTTATATATTCCATCTTTGTTTAAACATGCGTTATAAAGTTTTCCATTATTGAACGGTTCGCTCGGTCAATTTTTTAAAATTTTTGTCAATGTGAGAAAACAGAAAATGTTTTGTTATTCATTAGGCATATGTTTTATATTGTAGCAGTGAAAAGGCCTCTCTCCACGGAGCCTCTCTACGATGAAAAGAAAGCGAAACGTGATAAAAAACCTAAGAAAAGAAGGTTGGTGTGAAATTTTTGTATATTTTTCTATGTGGGCACATATCAAGGCTCGATCTGTGCATCTGCCAGTGTCATAATTTTATCTCCACGTGCACTATCGGAATTTATTATAATAATCAACAATTGTTGTTTTATATCTTCAAGTAGTTTTTATGTGTTCCAAGATTGCAAATTGAAAGGGAAAAAAAAATTATGATATTGATTTAATGCCCCATCGTTTTATAGATCCTCCCAGTTTTAAATAGGAACATTTTCAATATAAATTTGTTGTATGTGGCTTTATTTTTAGCAATTTTTAATAGCAATATTTCCGTTTGGGTATATATGCGTGTGTAAGTAACGAATGCGCGTTGGCAGGGGTCCAAGTCGAGCGGGATCCGGTGCGGAAGGGGCGACCGCGGGGGCGGATCCAGCGCCCCCGCCTATTATTTTATTGAAATGAAAATATCTTTTAAAATTAATCAAAATACTTTCATTTTTAAATAAATAAACTTTGTAATTACCCTACCCTTGTTATATATATTCATCTCATTCTTTTGTCGATTTACTGAAGTTTCACTTCCATCGTGTGTGAATCACACCCTTTACACACACACCTTTATTTTTTTGTATACTGACACTTTAACACAACCTCTTTCGAGGTTATATGATGATTTAATCTAATATGTTAAAAATGCTAACCCTAGGTGGCTGCTGGATAGACCAACAGTTGCTTGGCAACAGATTTTCAACTTAAGGGTGGAAGCTAGCCATCCAGACTTAGAAAAAGCTATATCACCCTGTAATTCATATCCTTATATATACAAGGTAATTAAACTTATGATTATTACAAATGTGTACTAATTCATAAAATTGTACTCTAATATTGTAAGTCGTAATACCCGCAAATGTATGTAAAACTTTGAAATAGTATTGTAGGTAGGTACATTTTTTCTCCACATAAAAAAGGTAGGTACATAAAAATCACAAAATAATTAATATTTTATACTTCATAAATTTATTGAAAACTTGGGCAAAACGTTTATTATTTATTACAAATTAGAACTAAGAATATTTACTTACAAGTCATTCTTAATTTTACGCTTTTGGTATAAAAATGGCAGTGCCATAGTTATTATTATATTATTACTATATTCAACACATCCTATAAACACAGTGACTGCATTTTTACAACACAGTTCAGTAAAATTATCATATATATTCTTTATGATAGTAATTTATAAGAAAAAAATAGCTAAAATGCCGACATACATTAAATTTCAATGGAATACTATGTATATTGAAATATTCAAAATTTCTACTAAATATATTTCAAAATTTCATCTGGCCATACCATTAACTATGCCAGCAGGTACTATATTGTACATAGGATATGACGAAACATGTAAAATTAAAATGTTATTTAACCTAACACCTCCTAACACAAAATGGTGGAATGTAGTTGTCTATTGAATAAAAAAATGTGTATTACATTATTAAAATATTTTGGCAATTATATAATATGTTAGACAACATAAGTTACAAAACTAAGTACTTACTAAAATAATATTTATAGTCACCAAGTAACTTAACAAAAACTAAGGTAAATAATTTTTCATGTGTAAGCAAAAAATTAGGTTTCCAGTACATATATTAACCCTTTGCACTCGACATTTTTTCACTCGTATTACCAGCAACTCGAAACTGCGATCGTCTGCTGTTGTCGAGAGCATTTACAATCCAGGAACCAATTTTATCACCAATAACGAAACACCCTATAACTAGTTTTTGCGATTTATTTTTATATTAAAAACTGAAAATTATTTGCATCATCTCCATAACGGAGCCCATGAAGACAAATTTTAAATGGCTCCGCTCAGAAGTCCTCGAATGCAAAGGGTTAATGTCCAAGCTATTTGATCAAAAATAGGCACAGATACATGTCTTTAAATACCCATCTCTTTAGATGCCACTTAGATCATAGGCTATACCTTTACAGCTATAATGCTAAGTTCTTTCAAAAATAAATAAATGCAATTGACCTTTTACATATAAACACTAGGAAAGCAAAGAATATACTAAAGTAATTTTTAACATTATTATCTGAAAGTTAGTTGTCATCTTAACAATTTTATGAAATTCATAATCAATCATACAGTTTAGAGAAAATCTCAAAATGTAACCCATAATTTCTTTTGTCTTATTATTGGACTCCAAAAAGATATCTTCTGTTTTCCCCACTATATTTACGTATATACGTATTGTCTCAGAAAATCTTTAAAAAAATCGATCACACAAAAATATAAAGATTTATATGTGTCAAATAAGTTCATTAGGTATTGTTAAAAGGTGTGTTAATTTTAGGAATATGGCATCATACTATAGATTTATCTTACTGTAGTATATTGCACGGCAATAAAATCATACAATCCATATAGTTACGATAAAATTTCAATTGGCCAAGATAACAAAAAAATATTAAAATAAAATTTTATCTCATGATATAAAGTATATATAATCTATTAAAAAATAAATTATGCTTAATATTGCATTAGATCCGAATGATACAGTGTATACTATATAAATCTTATATTCCACATAACATAAAATTTTATTATTTTGACAAGTCAATTTACACATGATATATGTTTATATATATATATATATATATATATATATATATATACCTTTGATTATATCATATATACAGTTTGGATACTAAGGTTATTTACATTTCTAAATCTATTTGCGTTAACCTTGTAAGAAAAGACGTACAAAGTCATAACACTTTCACTTAAATCATAAAATAAAAAATAAAAAAACATTGTGTGTAATTCATATGCGGTAGAAGTGAGTCCTTCAACGAGCGAATGTCTCACTGTTCTCCAATAACCGAAGGCAAGCGAGATACAGCTCCCACTCTACCCGACACAGTGTTGACCCCTCCTACCATTGCATCGTAATACAATAAGGTTTGCAGATCCAAATTTCAAAGCCCTCCCATGAGATGTATGACTTCAAAAAATGCCTATCTCCTTCTAGCGCTCGTAGTCCGGTGAAGCTGTTAAGACCTTGCTTGGTCAATAGCGAAGTCAGTTCGAAAAAAAAAAAAAAATATCTTCTTCAATTGCAATTGATTGCAATAATTTAATTTAATAATAATACTGAGAAACTTTTTGTAACGACATCAAAACGTAGTAGTAAGATCAGTCTCCAACAGTCATCAAAAATCTAGTTGTATAATTCTTCTACCAAGTATTCACAAGAGATCTACTTTCATTAGAAATTGCACCGACTTATACTTCAGTGTAGCCTCATAAAAACACTACATTTTTCTTAAAAAAAGTGTTGATTTCTGATACACAATATGATAAGGGAAATGTATATTACCTCCAACAGCTCTTTTGTGATATTGATTCTCTCCAAAATCGATATGATTTCATTAACAGCATGCATGTCGACAACCTGGAATACAGAAAATTAAAAATTTATCACAAAAACCTTCTAATATGTCCTTCCAATACTTTTACATATATCCAAATCAGTTTACTATTATAAATGTGAGAGTAACAAAGGTCTTGTTCCTAGTAAAACTGTTCCTGGTAAAACTTTTGTATCAATTGTATAATTTTGTATCAATTCAAAGAAGGATACAGATCAATTTCATTCCAAAAATTCAAAACAAAAAGAAAACGGACATTTTCATGAAAAACCTAGTTGAAAATATTTAGGTAAATTTAAATATGTCGAATGAAGTATAATTTTCTAATTAATTGTGAATAGATTTGAAGATATTTATTTATCACAAGACCATGACATATAATTTATTATTGTATTGTCCATGTATTGGTCACAATAAAAATATTTTCTTATTTTTGGACTTTTTAGTGTCCGATATTTATGCTAGTGTTTAGAAAACAAATATTTGTTTCCCATAATGTTAGCTACAATAGAAAAAAATACCGATGCGAGTAATGAGACATGAACAAAGATATAGGATTATTATTTAGTCTTATGTGGCCACAGATATATATTCAGGTACTAAATGTTCCTAATGATTATTATATAACAGCCAAGTGAAGGCTTATCTAGTCAGGAATTAATTAAAATCAAAGTAATATATCAACTGAACTATGGAAAAAGGAAGGAGATTATTTTTCGTTCACTACAGTAAATTTAAATGAAATATTTTAGATTCAAATGACTTTATAGTTATATGGAAATCTTTATAAATAACTCTATGGAATTAATATATGTATATTGTAACCTCTTTGTGCAATTATTAATTAAAATGCAGTAATTTCCTGTTAATGCAGGTAGAGTTTTTAATCATATAAAAAAAATAACAAAAATACCATTTATGTTTTTCGCAATAAATCGCACAATTTGTCGCCGTACCATAACTATAAAAATACCAATCAAACGATAACCTTCGAGAGATTATACTTAAATTATTTCTGTTCACCTCATAATTAAATCATATAGCGTTTCCTATAATCACTTGAAGACTAAAATACAAAGAAGTATTTTTTTACATTTATTTTACAACATTTCTCAATGCGATTTTACGGCGTTGCAATCAACGTGCTTACTTTGCTCGGAATTGGTAAAAAGACATAAAAGCTAAAACCACTTTATGACATTCTGATAACGCCATTCGATTTATTATTCCATTTGGCGGATCAAAAAAAAACTACAAATTTATATCCTGTTTGATTTGTCCTTTATGTAGCAATTTTAATAAATGACAATAACCAACATAATTTAACTCGCATTCAAATATAAACATTATAGGTGGCACAGATAAATGAGTGTAATTTCCTGTTTTTATAAAGTTAAAAAAGCTTAAAAATGTTAAACTAAAAAGGTGTGTCTAATTTTGAACTCAAAAAAATGCTATATATGTATATATTTACCTAGATCATGTAATTATAACATCAGTGCTGTAGGTTTCCTAAAACCGAATGACTAGCTGATACCCTAAAGTATTTTTTTTAAATGTGTTCAAAGATAATGTTTATGGTGGTAGAGTTGTTACTGGTTTCAGCATAAATGGGTCGGCTTGCTCGGGGTAGTACCACCCTCTCACAGAAATAACGTGATGTAACAGAGCTTGCATTGCTGCGTTTTGTTTGGGCAGTGAGAGCGCTGGATAGCCCACCTACCAAAACCCCCCTTCCCCGCCCCCAAACACAGAATGGCAACGCACTTGCGACTCCCACGGTGTTGCAAGTGTCTATGGACGATGGTGATCACTTAACATCAGATGACCCACCTGTTTGTTTGCCTCCTATGATATAAAAAAAATAGGATTCAATATTATATTAGTATAATCATGAAGTATTATGCTGACCCTATTTAAATAGGAAAGGGATAAAATTATATGTATAGATCAGAAGTATAGATGGTCAAAGTATCTAGATCATATGTTCATAGTAATCAAAATATATTTCTTTAAAAATTGTCATCGACCAGAAATATAGATGGTCAAAGTATCTAGATCATATGTTCATAGTAATCAAAATATATTTCTTTAAAAATTGTCATCACACTAGCCATCAATTAACTATATATACATTGCTTAATATTCAAACGCTACAAATGAAAGTATGCCACTATAACAACTCTTTATCCTGTGGAGTGCTGTGTATGGAACATCCCAAGTACATTGATTCCTTATCAATTCTTTAGGGGAAAGTTTTAGCATTTTACCACAATCTTATCTGTTTATGAGGTCAAGATGGTAAACACACCAAACCTAGAGCGGGCTGGCTGTCAAGTGTAGGTGCCATGCAGGTGCAACAGGTGCTTGGCAATGTATTATCAACATGAGTGGTAGCTATCAGGCAGCGGACTTAGAAAAAATTCATCATCATGCTCTATAGTTGCATCATGATGTTATCCTTCATTGGAAGCTCCGACTTAAATGCAACTATTCGAACCTACGTTCATTGAAACTGTCTCTGAACAAGCTATCAACGAAGCCATTATCAATACAAGGAGATGATTTTTTATGAGAAAATTTATTCAAGTATACCTGATTTTTTAAGAGAAAATTTATTCAAGTATACCTAACCTCCAAAAATGATCCAATTATAACAATTTGTTGAATTTTCATAAACATAATTAGAAATTCCTGCACCCCTTTTTAAAATTTTTCTGACCAAATGTTTCTTGAACATCAGAAGTATTCACACTCTTTATATGAAGTCCACATAAGAATAAAAACAGTATTTATTTCCTATTTTCTATGCCCTAGTATAATAGGACCTTCAAGGTAACCACAGTTTATGTCAAATAGCAAAAGTATGTAAAAATCCAATGTTACAAATGTAACAAGCACAAATGTACACACATTGTATGTCTATTACTTTAAATAAACTAGAATCTATCATTATGAGAATGTCACCTATGGATGTAATTTTCCAAGAGTCAACATAGCCTCAGTAGCTACTGCACACCCCCCCCCTTTTTAAAATTTATCTGTCTAATGTTTCTTGAACATCTGAAGTATTCACACTCTCTACATGAAGTCTACATAAGAATAAAAACAGTATTTATTTCCTATTTTTTATGCCCTAGTATAATAGGACCTTCAAGGTATCCACAGTTTATGTCAATAAGCAAAAGTATGTAAAAATCCAATGTTACAAAAAAAAAAGTGACAAACAAAGTATACATTGTATGTCTATTACTTTAAATAAACTAGAATCTATCATTATGAGAATGTCACTTGTGGATGTAATTTTACAAGAGTGCAACATAGTCTCAGTACCTATGTATTATCAGTCTAGAAGCTGCCTCGGAATCAGAAATTTTCATAGGTAAAAACAGGATAATCATATTTAGAATTAAGGTTTTAAGATTGAAAATTAAGAATTAAATAATTTAATTCAATCTATGTGTAATTTTTTCTAATAAAAACTGATTCAAAGACCAAAAATTAATGCTAAATTTTCGCTAAATTTTCAATTCAAACTTTTCAATTCACTACAATAGGAACAATAACATCTGATCTTATTTAATGTTAGAAATAATTTGTACTGTAACACACGAATACAATGATATAAATAAATATATATTCCAGGAATGAAAATTAAATAATGTTTAAACTATTGTCCTACAGAAGTGGAGATATAAAGGGTTTTTGATCCAAGATCCCCAAAACAAATGGAGCAAAATGGTTACAATTTGGTACCACAGAGATGGCAAGCGAAACAGAAGGCATCATGTAACAAGATGGGAAAACAATCTAATACTTACAACTGGACACCACTGGGAAAAGGTAGTGCAAGACAGACAGCGGAAATTTTGGAAGAGGCCTATGCCAAGAGACACACTGAACTAGGAGATATATTATAAAATTTAAAACACATTTCCTAATTCAATGTAAAAAAAATTATGAATAAAAGGCTTATTATTATAAAAGTATTGTCCTAACAAATCTTTTGAGACCATGAACTTCATAGTGAAAACTGAATTAATCTCATTTATAATCAATAAAACCTAAATAATAGAACAACCTAATTCATCATATTTATTACTTCATTAAATTTCTACTTACAAGGTAATGAAAAAAACACAATTACTACATCCATGGATCAATAACTAATGTTACTAGTTCTGATGATGTATATTTTGCAAATCCATTGTGCTATAAAACGAACACAGGCAAGTAAAATAGGAAGACGGTAAGACGGACTTATAGACTGTCTGGATTAATAACTGACACAGATTGATAGATATCTGTTCATAAACAGTCTAGAGCATCATAAAATAACTTGCTAGTTTCTACTAAATTAACAAAAAATCATCAGCAATGTGTGATCAAAATGGTTAATTAGACAGTTTATCTTTCCGGTTCCGGTTAGTTATCGGACATATTATCAATACCCCATAAATGAATTGTATAGCATCAGTGATAATCATTATTTAAAGAAATTATAAAAATCATATTTGGCATTAAGCGCTCTATGAGAACAGTAACATAAAATATTCCTGTTAAGAAGTTAATGGATAAAAGTATTCTATATTATAAATAAAGCCTTCTAAATATAGATAAACATGGTAGATCAAAATAGGATGAACTAGACCTCAGTCGACAGTACATTGAGATGATACAATGTATCAGATATTTTGCAAGCTATAATACAGGAATGGAAACTATATTTAGACTCGGAACACTTGAATTAAGGAAAAGTGAATTGAAACATTACAAAAGTTACTAAGTTATTAAACTCTAAATTCATCCTTCTTCTGTTATAAGATTATTAGTATTCTACTAGTTTCCTATACTCTAGGATATAAAGCTTCTGATTTAATATTATTGCAAAGAGATTTCTTGAGTGATTTTATCCATGCGGTTACTTATGTTTGACCATGTGGTCAGTCATTAAAATATATGACCAACGAACATCACATACCTTACACAGGTTGCTTTGTATAAAGATTTTAATAACAATGTAAATAACCACACCTAATGAGAAGCTGTCTAGCCAAAAGCCAACAACAATTCATTGGAATATAACTTATGTTCTACCAATTAATACAAACCGAAAACACAATGATCACAAACAAAATGATATCAGACATTGAAATTTATTAATCTTATACTGATTAGGAACAGGAAGATAACACGAGTTTCTTAGTAATGTCTGTAACGACCACAAAGTACCACCACAACTATGCAACTTGATACAATTCACAAAGTTATTATTGTGCAAAAGAATTTTACAGTTGTTGCACAACTGACGCTGGAAAAAAACGGTTAAAGGTTACCTGCAAAACATTCTGGATTATTCAGTCGTAAACTTCTCTGGCCTCACCTGATGACATTCATGTCATATACAACTAACTCACATAAGGTGACCAGGATCGCACTATTTGCCTCAATCCATAGATTCAAACGTGAAAAACAACAGGAGAGGTAACGAGTAGCAGTATTTAGTACTTTCACATTGCAAAATTTTTGGCACTAGGAACGGAGGGACGGGGCTGACGACGTCAGTGGCCTCTTCGCGCTCGCTACGTTCGAGTGTAGACGCAACGTTTCCGTTCAGGGACTCATGCGGTACTCGCTATACGCGTTGCACGGTCTTCAATCACTCGTGGACGACATAACACATCACGAACACCTCGCGAAATGACCTCCCCGCTGGACGGATTGTAACATAGAATCGGGTGTCATGGGCTCGTGGAGCGTATTTCATATATCAACTACTTTTTCCGCTTTATGTTCATCAAAACTCGGAAACTTACATTGTAATTGTTATCCAACGCATTCAGAAGTCGATTACTTAGTTCATGAGCGTTATTACTCATTTATAAACGAAAATATTTAACTAAATACGACGAACGTGTCTTCGGTTGCGTCGTAATGGCGGACCGACGACTACGTATGCCCGTGCCAGGGCATTTTAGCCGAATAATTCAGCTGATATCTACTGAGGCGACGCACACTCGTGTTTTTCCGTTTCTTTTGACGGTAGAACTTTGTTTTAACTTTAATTGATACTAGATGGCAGTGTATTATTACAAACCTATTGTCATTTTTAGGCTTTAGTTTTACATAAAATATTATTATAATCATGGCAAAGTAGTGAATATGTATTACTATATCAATATTTTTTCATATTTTACAACATTTTGGCATGTTTTTATTTTCTGAAAAGTAATCTCTTGCCAATATATAAATGACAGCTTATTTCAAGTGGCAACAATACAAATATATGAAATAAGTGACAGACGAAAGAATGTGCTAAACAAAAGAGAGAGCGATACAATTTGTTTCTTACATGGTGACAGAGTGACCTAAATAAAAAAGGAACTTTAGTTTAGTATAATTTCGGAAGTTATGTTTAGATATTTTAAATTATTGGATTCATATTAATCTAATTCTGTTTGTCTTGTATTAAATAAATTAATATATTGCCTCGCATCTGTGTTGTCTAAATAAATTTATTACGAAGTAAATGTAATTGTTTTTAGTTTTTCGAACTGCGTAAATAAATAGGAAAGAAATAAATTTTACCAAAACTTATACGCATTGGTTTCAATATAAAATGTAGGTAAAAGTTCAAAAAAGTTATTAATAAAGCAAATTGTTGAATAGGTGTGAAAAGATTTACAAAAAATTTAAACATTATTAGCAATGTCTCCGTTAAAACATATTACGGTTGCTAAAATATATTATTGAAATTTTTTAATAATGTGATGAGTCCTTCTAATTAATTATCGAAAGTGAGCCTTAATGTAATTCGAAAAATGATTTCGTTTTTAAACAACCGATTCCAAAAAAATAGTGCGTGGGGTCCCTCCGCGTGAAAGAATTGAAACTTCATAATGTGGATATGAAAATAGGAAGGGATAGAAACTGAAATCATATTGTTTTTTTAAGACAAACTTTATTAACATTACTTACAATTCACAACTGATCGCATCTTTTAATTATCATTTTCGAGTGGAGAAATATCCAAATCTATAATATTTACAATGGGATAATGATAACTAAAGTAAGATACGAAATGTTTGAGTTCTATTTTTTCAATATTTCTTGCAAAAACTGCATCAAGGAACATTGGACGCTACTCGTTGCTAACGCTCGCACTAGCGTGTAACAGGTGTACTACGCGCATGTGTTCTAGTGCCACGCATTCACTCTCGCTCTGTCTCTTTCTATTTCCCCTTAGCGTTAAACGTTTAACGCAACCTTGTTGGAAGTTGCATTAGAAGTTTCACTTCAAAAAGGTAGCAAACTATTCAAATCACAACAGGAAAAAAAATGGGATGTGACTATGTCATGGACACGGCCTCTCTCCAACCCTATACGATTTCCGTATTTGGCTTTGGCTTTTCGACACGTATCGGCCGACATTATATATTTTATTGTTATTTTAACCCCTAATTATATATACAGTCAGGATTTTACACTAAAGTTTTATATATAATCGATAGACTTTGACAAGAGCTGTATATGGAAACTTGAAAAAACGTCGTAACTTCCCTGACTCGAAAGTTATACTAAATTGAAATCTCAAAACGTAACAGAATGACCTCAAAATGCCGGCGCTTCCTCCCACATCGTGTGAGATATATTACGGTCCTGATTTAGCTTAATAGATTCTTTGATCCTTTAGTTGTCCAGTGGTATAATTAAATTTTAGATGTAGAGAATAGATTCGCAACTACATTGCCTAACTGTATCCCCCGATTTTGTTATCATTAGGTTTTTTGGATTGCCTCTGTATGGTAGCAAATTTAAAGACGCATTCACGTCAAAAAATGATATTTTGTAAATGTAAATTTTATATGTACACTGTCCGAGTTAATGTGGTACAAAAACAAATTTTCGATGTCATACATTCCGTAAAACAGAGTAACTCAGTCTTAAATTCGTGATTCGTTCATTCTATCTCAGATTTAATACCTTGTTGTAAGGCCAAACCATAAAATTATATACAGTTTCGGATCTCAACAGATATTTAGGGTACCAGAACAAGCAGTAATGTAAACAGTAGTAAACACTAAATTAATGTTTAATAAATAATACGTCAAAATAAGAATTCTCTCTCGATTTTTAAACACGTATGTAGTATATCCGATGTCTTTACTAGGGAATTTCCCCTAACATTTTGAAATACTGGAAAGAAGGGACGCCAATTTTAAATTTTGGTATCATTTTGAGAAAATTTGTAAATTGAAAGATGTTCATAGGTAAATTTTGTCTCTTTAGAGTTATTGAACTTTTAGAAAGTAGTCTGTTGTCAGA
This sequence comes from Antheraea pernyi, assembly GCA_015888305.1. Lineage (NCBI taxonomy): Eukaryota > Metazoa > Arthropoda > Insecta > Lepidoptera > Saturniidae > Antheraea > Antheraea pernyi. Next base: position 17,606 of record MU159703.1, read on the forward strand.
AGTTCAAACCACTCAAACTATATTCAAGCGGTTTTCAATATCAATTAATCTTTGCGTCCGCTCGATGAGAGTGTTCGTCTTTGGATTTTTTAAATAATCATCGTTGACAAAAGTGATGAAATTTATTTTGGATGCACCCATGGATGGATTTTTACTTACTGATGGTAGCAAAGATATTTCCCGAGTTAGATGGTTTGAATGTGTTGAAAAAGCGGTGGCAGTGTTGCCAACAGCTTAAATTTGCAAAACTTCTTCTCTTATGCTAATGAACAATGAAAATAATTTCATGCTAAATTTCAAATCTACCATATATTTGGAATAAAGTGTATTTGTTGCTAGTTATATAAATATAGTTTCCCGAGATTTATATTTGTATAGATATCTATTTTATTAGATTAAATAAGATCAATGATGTTACTATAAAATTCATAAAAATACTTTAATAGTAGAGAATTACAATGGACTATAATGTGAGTATACTAATAATATTATTTATAAAGAGGTAATTAATAACATAGTGAAGTTGAAAATAACAGAAAATGTAGTATAGATAAAACAACTTTATATATACACATTTACAGTATACGTGTTATTATAATAATTTTCAATCTGCTACAGATAAAACAACATTTTGATCACCTGGCTTATTCTAGGTGACCGGCAAATTCAACTAATATTATGGCAACATAAACATGGTATTACTTGATAAGTGTCACTTTTTCGATTTGTGCGAAGTCGTACGTCGTGTTTTATTTATCATGGCATAGAAAAATATTTGCATTTGTCGTGTGAATTTTATAAATTTTAAGTACAGTTAGAACAATTTGATATAATCAGTGACATGTGAATAAGCTGCGTGAGTGTAAATTAATCGCAATGGGTGATAAATGAGTTAATTCTAAGTGATTTCTTGTGTTAAATGGTGAAAACGACGATGGATCGCCGATGTTCACAGTCGGTCCGGACGCTGGTATTCGATGATTCGGATTCTGAGCCACCTAAAGGGCAGAAGAAAGAGTTATCTGCGTCCGGTGCTCCGTCGTCGCTGAACCAGAGCGTTGAAGGTGAGTAAATTAAGATTTTCTGTTTCATAATAATGAATGATGGCCTACCGTTGATTGCTCAAGGTTTTTGTATTGTCAATTTAATTGGTAAGGTGTGAACGTTTGCTCATCAATCATCGAACATTTATAAGGCGTGCCAAAGTATATCAAATCAATTATTTATTTATTATTTATACAATACCACCATATTGTAGTGTGGTTTTGAAATTATTACTACCTAATTACAATGACCTAGATGGCGGTTACGCTGACAAAAATAAACAATAACAGATATATGTCTCAGCTGATTGTAAACAAACTTTCTCTTATTTCAGTTTCAATGTACATGAATACTAAAATTAAGAATTAATTAAATTACATCATTGTCATTAATGAAACTTTCTATTCTTTTGTATGAATTTCTAAGTGTTTATTTTATAAACAAATATAACAATAACTTTACTTAAATAAAGGGTAATGAAAATGGAAAATGGTCAGTAAACATATGACTAAAGTGTTACCATAATTCTAATAATTTTTCTAATATATATATTGTTAAAACAAGATAATTAGGAATGTCAAGAATATATTCATCATTTGAAGTTGTGATAACTAGATCAAACTTTTTAACTGTTAGAACATAATTGACTTAATCTTAAATTAATGTATTCATTAAAACACAGACCTTGAGTATACTTTCTTAGTTGTTGTAGTATTTTGATTTGATTATTCTAAATTATTCACACAGTTATAGTGCAATAGGAGCAATTTATATCAAAATATTATAAATGTTTTAAATTTATATTTCTTTATGACATATTTATACTGCATTAATAAATAGCTTTTTATTATTTACATATACATTTATGTAGTTTAATAAAGAATATGTTATCTTTATATATATAAACTGTCATCCTACATTAATAAATTGCATACACTGCTTCATTTATCTGAGCTTCCTTAGATGCCTAATGTTATAATAAATTCAGTTTCCATTTGAAATGTAAAAGTTTGTAAACCAAGAATATTGTGGATCTACCTATTAAATTATGAAATAGGTTAAAAAATATGTTTATACCTGACAAATTATAATCGACATATAAAAACCCAAGACACACAGTCTGGAATAAAAGTAGCACTCAAAACAGTCCCGCAAAGACTCCCCAATATACATATGTGTATATAATATAGTTATGTGATAAACTTATGATTTTGCAATTTCAACCGGAATGAGATAAATTGTTTTTATCTGATGCAAGCGATGTGAGACTATTTGAAATGAGTGAATAATCCAAGATTATGCACTCATTTTTGTGTGCCGTCTGCAAGATATGTGTGCATAATGGGTTTTTGTATATCAATGCTTACAATGAATAAAATAGTCAAGGTTTAGTCTTGCACCTATATTTTACAGGTATAGTATGAAGATAGTTTTATATTTATGTTAGATATAATATTGATATTAATGCCCTAAATTTAACTATCTCTTCAAAGAATTAACCTCCATTTTCTAAAAGTACTTTTAATGGCGTCTTGCTTTTTAAGTGATCAATTATAACTCCCAATTAAAACTTAATTGTGCATTTAAACTAAATACATAAAGTTAAGTTTGTGGAAATATATATCCTGTACTAGTCCACTGGTTCTTCATTTTTAAATGAGTCATAATGTGAATAGTTATAATATCTTAATGTCCATTGCCATAAGCCTGGCCAAGTTGTGTCAAGACGAGTCAAAGTTATTTCTTAGCCTGGTGTAACTTACTCATATCCACTACTAATGGGCCCAGTGGATGTGTAGTCCGGTGAAGCTGTAAAGACCCTACCAGGTTAATAGCATAGTCATTTCGAAAAAAAAAAACCCAGTGGATGTTATCCTATATTTATTATCAATTAAAAGAATGTTAACTAATTTATCGCAAACACACAGACAAACATGGCAGATGACATTGTTTTATAATATGTAGTGATAAAGGACTGTATAATATCAATAAGGAGTTACATTGATGTATAATTTTCCATCAATTGTTATTCTGCTTTTGAATAAATTGCTACCAGACTAGGCCCCCCTCCGCCAACAGCTTAAATTTGCAAAACTTCTTCTCTTATGCTAATGAACAATGAAATTAATTTCATGCTAAATTTCAAATCTACCATAATTTGGAATAAAGTGTATTTGTTGCTAGTTATATAAATATAGTTTCCCGAGATTTATATTTGTATAGATATCTATTTTATTAGATTAAATAAGATCAATGATGTTACTATAAATTTCAAAAAAAATATATTAAAATACTTTAATAGTAGAGAATTGCAATTGACTATAATGTGAGTATACTAATAATATTATTTATAAAGAGGTAATTATTAACATGGTGAAGTTGAAAATAACAGAAAATGTAGTATAGATAAAACAACTTTATATATACACATTTACAGTATACGTGTTATTATAATAATTTTCAATCTGCTACAGATAAAACAACATTTTGATCACCTGGCTTATTCTAGGTGACCGGCAAATTCAACTAATATTATGGCAACATAAACATGGTATTACTTGATAAGTGTCACTTTTTCGATTTGTGCGAAGTCGTACGTCGTGTTTTATTTATCATGGCATAGAAAAATATTTGCATTTGTCGTGTGAATTTTATAAATTTTAAGTACAGTTAGAACAATTTGATATAATCAGTGACATGTGAATAAGCTGCGTGAGTGTAAATTAATCGCGATGGGTGATAAATGAGTTAATTCTAAGTGATTTCTTGTGTTAAATGGTGAAAACGACGATGGATCGCCGATGTTCACAGTCGGTCCGGACGCTGGTATTCGATGATTCGGATTCTGAGCCACCTAAAGGGCAGAAGAAAGAGTTATCTGCGTCCGGTGCTCCGTCGTCGCTGAACCAGAGCGTTGAAGGTGAGTAAACTAAGATTTTCTGTTTCATAATAATGAATGATGGCCTACCGTTGATTGCTCAAGGTTTTTGTATTGTCAATTTAATTGGTAAGGTGTGAACGTTTGCTCATCAATCATCGAACATTTATAAGGCGTGCCAAAGTATATCAAATCAATTATTTATTTATTATTTATACAATACCACCATATTGTAGTGTGGTTTTGAAATTATTACTACCTAATTACAATGACCTAGATGGCGGTTACGCTGACAAAAATAAACAATAACAGATATATGTCTCAGCTGATTGTAAACAAACTTTCTCTTATTTCAGTTTCAATGTACATCAATACTAAAATTAAGAATTAATTAAATTAAATCATTGTAATTATTAAAACTTTCTATTCTTTTGTATGAATTTCTAAGTGTTTATTTTATAAACAAATATAACAATAACTTTACTTAAATAAAGGGTAATGAAAATGGAAAATGGTCAGTAAACATATGACTAAAGTGTTACCATAATTCTAATAATTTTTCTAATATATATATTGTTAAAACAAGATAATTAGGAATGTCAAGAATATATTCATCATTTGAAGTTGTGATAACTAGATCAAACTTTTTAACTGTTAGAACATAATTGACTTAATCTTAAATTAATGTATTCATTAAAACACAGACCTTGAGTATACTTTCTTAGTTGTTGTAGTATTTTGATTTGATTATTCTAAATTATTCACACAGTTATAGTGCAATAGGAGCAATTTATATCAAAATATTATAAATGTTTTAAATTTATATTTCTTTATGACATATTTATACTGCATTAATAAATAGCTTTTTATTATTTACATATACATTTATGTAGTTTAATAAAGAATATGTTATCTTTATATATATAAACTGTCATCCTACATTAATAAATTGCATACACTGCTTCATTTATCTGAGCTTCCTTAGATGCCTAATGTTATAATAAATTCAGTTTCCATTTGAAATGTAAAAGTTTGTAAACCAAGAATATTGTGGATCTACCTATTAAATTATGAAATAGGTTAAAAAATATGTTTATACCTGACAAATTATAATCGACATATAAAAACCCAAGACACACAGTCTGGAATAAAAGTAGCACTCAAAACAGTCCCGCAAAGACTCCCCAATATACATATGTGTATATAATATAGTTATGTGATAAACTTATGATTTTGCAATTTCAACCGGAATGAGATAAATTGTTTTTATCTGATGCAAGCGATGTGAGACTATTTGAAATGAGTGAATAATCCAAGATTATGCACTCATTTTTGTGTGCCGTCTGCAAGATATGTGTGCATAATGGGTTTTTGTATATCAATGCTTACAATGAATAAAATAGTCAAGGTTTAGTCTTGCACCTATATTTTACAGGTATAGTATGAAGATAGTTTTATATTTATGTTAGATATAATATTGATATTAATGCCCTAAATTTAACTATCTCTTCAAAGAATTAACCTCCATTTTCTAAAAGTACTTTTAATGGCGTCTTGCTTTTTAAGTGATCAATTATAACTCCCAATTAAAACTTAATTGTGCATTTAAACTAAATACATAAAGTTAAGTTTGTGGAAATATATATCCTGTACTAGTCCACTGGTTCTTCATTTTTAAAGCTCATCATAGTTTTCCATTTTTAATTTGGTCTCATATGAAAATGGTCATATCTTATCACCAATTGATCATTAAACTAGTTGCATTGTCAATATTTATAGGAAATTGAACGCTCTACAAAAATGGTCTCTTATACTTTTTTCATTTATCGAACCATTTAAAGGTTAGTCAAGGTCAAAGATTGAAGTATTCTAAGGAAAATAACTTTTTGTTTTGAATTTTGTAACTTACTAAAAATAATTGTCAAATGAGTTTCAATTATTTCTATAGGAAATTTAACGCTCTACAAAAAAGGTCTGTTGTGGTTAATAGATTACTCAAACCATTTCGAATGATATTCGCAGTAGAAACCCAATGCCTGATGATTTTAATAGTTTTTTAATAAATATTTTATGATGAGCATAATCTTCCCGTTAATATTAAGAGCTCAGATTTAGTAAGCGTTTAATATCGGGGTATTTTTTCTTTTGAGAGCTTCCGCTGCGTCTTAGCCTAAAATAACTATTCCACGCCTAGAAAGTCGTGGGCAAAAGCTATTAACTAATTATATTATCTATAATCTATACTAATATTATAAAGAGGTAAAGTTTGTGAGGTTGTAGGGGGTAATATCTGGGGAGTCTGAGAACAAATGATCCAAGGAAAATGTTTCTTATTGATAATGCCTATTACCGCCCAAGGAAGTGGGCATGGGTCTGTAGGGGGTAATATCTGGGGAGTCAGAGAAAAATGTTCGAACGAAAACGTTTCTTACGAATGCTGCCTTAACTATGAGAGATATATACTTACTTACTTACTTAACTATAGAGATAGGTTGTAGTTTAATAATGCCTATTACCGCACAACAAAGTGGGCACGGGTCGGCTAGTATTGTAATAAATTCAGTTTCCATTTAAAATGTAAAAGTTTTTAAACCAAGAGTACTGTGGATCAATATATTAAATGATGAAATAGGTTAAAAAATATGTTTATACCTGACAAATTGTAATTGACATATAAAAACCCAAGACACACAGTCTGGAATAAAAGTAGCACTCAAAACCGTCCCGCAAGGTCTCCCCAATATACATATGTGTATATAATATAGTTATGTGATAAACTTATGATTTTGCAATTTCAACCTGAAGGAGATAAATTGTTTTTAACTGACGCATTTTAAATTTGAAAATGTTTTCAATTTATATTTCTTTATGACATATTTATACTGCATTAATAAATAACCTTTTATTATTTTCGTATATATTTATGTAAGTAGTTTAATAAAGAATATGTTCTCTTTATATATATAAAATTATTGCAGTGTTATATAGTTCATTTATCGAGGAATGCTATAAGCTATATATTATCACGCTAAGGCTAATTGGAGTGGAGCACAGATGAAAAATGTTATAAAATGGAGATGTTTTTTTTAGAGCTTCTGCTGTGTGTCAGCATTATCCCAGAGTAGTAACTATTACTACTATGGACGTAGTCGCGGGCAGGAGCTATAATCTATATACTAATATTATAAAGAGGTAAAGTTTGTGACATTGTAGGGACTAATCTCAGGAAGGACTAAACCGATTTTGAAAATTCTTTTACCAATATAGAGCCACGTTATTTATGAGTGTCATAGGCTACATATCATCACGCTAACATCAGCAACAATGAAAAACGTTTTAATATCGGGGTATTTTTTCTGTACTAGTCCACTGGTTCTTCATTTTTAAATGAGTCATAATGTGAATAGTTATAATATCTTAATGTCCATTGCCATAAGCCTGGCCAAGTTGTGTCAAGACGAGTCAAAGTTATTTCTTAGCCTGGTGTAACTTACTCATATCCACTACTAATGGGCCCAGTGGATGTGTAGTCCGGTGAAGCTGTAAAGACCCTACCAGGTTAATAGCATAGTCATTTCGAAAAAAAAAAACCCAGTGGATGTTATCCTATATTTATTATCAATTAAAAGAATGTTAACTAATTTATCGCAAACACACAGACAAACATGGCAGATGACATTGTTTTATAATATGTAGTGATAAAGGACTGTATAATATCAATAAGGAGTTACATTGATGTATAATTTTCCATCAATTGTTATTCTGCTTTTGAATAAATTGCTACCAGACTAGGCCCCCCTCCGCAGCAAGCAAGGAAAGGAAAGGAAGCGTGGAGCCCTTGAGTGCGCTGCTCACAGATACAGTAACACAAAATCTTACTGCAACAACATTACACATATCACTTCCACACACGTGCACGCAGCACACATGCTTAACCATGGAAGTGGAAGGGTTTATTATTTTCCTATATCCAACTGAATTAGCTGAGGAAAAAAGAAATTGCCAATACGAAATACATATAAGAGTTACTGAGGTATATATGCTTGGTGCATATATAAATTTCAATAACTCATATAAGTATGAATATCCCTTGGGCTAATTGTCAAAATAAAATTGGCTGAGTGTCTTAAGAGTTCGCCTTAGTAGTCCAGTGAAGCTGTTAAAGCCTTTCTAGGGGAAAAGGCATAGTCAGTTCAAGTAAAAAAAATTATGTTTTGTGTCTTGTTGCAGTTATTAATAACTATACTATAATAAAATCAATATTCATTGTTCCAATTGTAATATACATGTTCTCCTTTCAAATGTATTGATTGTAGCATAATGCTTACTTGTTCTCACTATACTGTCTGAATATGCCATTGTCAGTACAGTGTGTACAGTAATAACAATTAAAATAAAAATAACTTTATTCAATTTACACCCTGAGATGGTACCTATGTATGTCAAAACAACCACTGGCTCAGAAACCAACCAAGTAATTATGATGAACTGGAAAGAATGTGTTTTTTTTATTCTTGATATTTTATAAAAAATCCTTATATTTAAAATCCTTTTAGCCAATTCATAAAGCTTGTAAGAAACTTGATCTGACAATGATTTAATTTTATACTAGAATATGCTCTCTGCTTTGCTTATGTTAAAATTTGGCTTGTGTTACTTGCTGATATAGTGTAGCTTTTTGTAGGTGATTTTTTTTGTAAATGGTGATATGTTTTTTTTTTATCCAATAGTAGTAATGATTACAGAATACAAAGTAATATTCTTCATGTTTTATTTAGTGGATGTATAGAGAGGAGTACAATTTATAAAATTTAATCTCTCTGGCATCCATCAATCACAATGTATGTATGTATGTGTATAAAAATATGTTTCATGAAAAGATAAACCAGATATAGTTCTTGCCAGTTCTTCTGGATGACTGGGTTACTTTTCTGAACTTGTGGTAACTTTGGCGTTCATAAGAGCCTTCTCGGGGCTTGAATTGGTTCAAGTATTTTTGATATGGTTTGATTCGATTAGAGTCATAATTATAGGATGGTTTATATATTATCAGTTCTCTGTTTTTGCTTTTTAATCAATTAAGTTAATTAATTAAGATGATGATTATTATATCTGTCAAATTTTGGATCAAGATATCTATTTAATTGATATAATACTAGGGAATGTAGGACTCTTTTGTTCATTCTGTACCAATCTATTAGGGTGGGTCAAAAAAATCAATTATCTTTTTTTTGGATCCGACACACGTAAACTCGTTTCCAGTTACCTCTAGAAAGTGCTTACTAAATCTAAGCTCTTAATGTTAACGGGAAGATTATGCTCATCATAGTTTTCCATTTTTAATTTGGTCTCATATGAAAATGGTCATATCTTATCACCAATTGATCATTAAACTAGTTGCATTGTCAATATTTATAGGAAATTGAAGGCTCTACAAAAATGGTCTCTTATACTTTTTTCATTAATCGAACTATTTAAAAGATATTCAAGGTCAAAGATTTGAAGTTTTTTAAGGAAAATAACTTTTTGTTTTGAATTTTGTAACTTACTAAAAATAATTATTGTCAAATGAGTTTCAATTATTTCTATAGGAAATTTAACGCTCTACAAAAAGGTCTGTTGTGGTTAATAGATTACTCAAACCATTTCGAATGATATTCGCAGTAGAATCCCAATGCTTGATGATTTTAATAGTTTTTTAATAAATATTTTATGATGAGCATAATCTTCCCGTTAATATTAAGAGCTCAGATTTAGTAAGCACTTTCTAGAGTTAGCTAGAAACAAGATTTCGTGTGTCGGATCAGAAAAAAAAATACTTGATTTTTTTTTTTACCCACCCTACAATCTATACATATAATAAAAACGTAAATCTAAGTGTCTGTACTTTGTTGATTGTCCTGAAAAAAATTGTTGCCGGTGTCTAGGAATAAGTAATAGAATACATTTCTATCATTATTGAAAATGTCTGTCTGTCTGTCTGTTTGTATGAACACGCATCACTGTAATGTACAGGGTTCACAATAAAACCTCAAATCATAAAGCATACCTTCGGAAGTAACTTAGTCTTTGTTTTATTAAAATCAGTTCACTCAATCAAAAGTTATTGCAATTTGAATGACAGCTCGAGGTAAGTACCACAGAAGAGTAATAACTTCATCATTACATAGTATAAAACAAAGTCCCCTATCGCGTCTGTCTGTCTGTCTGTTCACGATAAACTCAAAAACTACCGAACGGATTTAGTGGTTTCCTAGATTTACTAAAGATAGCTGTGCCCGCGACTTCGCCCACGTGGAACCTGATGTACACATGGTGTACAGAATGACTAATAAAGTCATCTGAACGTATTTAGTCCATTCAAATCAAATCAAAAATACTTTATTCAGTTTAGGGCCTAATAAGGCACTTATGAACGTCAAAGACTACCACCGGTTCGGAAAACAACCCAGCCATCGAGATGAACCGGCAAGAAACTCGATCGGGTAAATTTCTTAACATATATTTGTAATACATCATACAATAGCTTTTAGTGGATGCACAGAGAGGAGTCAATTCCAAACATCACTATCGTTCACGTACTGATCCACTCTATAATATCCTTTTGAAACTAAAACCCGTTTGACATGGCGCTTAAATTTACAGTCCGGCAAATCGGTAACATGCTTTGGGACTTTATTGTAGAACCTAACACTATTACCTAAAAAACTATTACTGGTTTTGCTAAGTCTGAAATATTTAATTAACGTATTTTTTTAAAGTGATCTCTTTAATGTATTTTATTGAGCTACGTTTATTATAAGAACTTGTTTAAATATAAACTATTTTTATTAACTGTGTAAAACGAGTGATGATTTCGACTAATTGTGTTTTTTTTACACAGCCTGTAGCTTAAATGCTTTGAAGGATTTTAATCAGAAAAGCAATGGTAAGTTAAGAGTAAGTTACATATGTAAACTAAAATTACAAATTATAATATAAAATATTTTTCATTAGGTTACAGAAAAAGTTGTGTTTGTGACAGTGTTTTTGCAAACGGATATTTATTTTTTCAATTCTTTTAAATAATTTTACTGTTTATATTGATATAACTCTGTTGGTTTAATTCGATATTCGAATTTTCATTCAAATTACATAACAATATTCTATAGGACAAAATCAATAGGTGTATTCAAACTTAGGAGAAAATTCGATAAGTTATAGTTATATATATTCCACGTCAAACTTTTTGGCCGCTCTGAATAAACTATTATTATAGGATTTTATCATTGACATTTATTAATCATTTAGTTGTGTGGATATTATACGTACAAGATATTAGGAACGTTTTTAAATTTTAATCAATTATGATTCAAGTAGTCATTGGCCTATTAGACGAAATAATATGAGTGTCATAGTATAACGACCACGATGCAACATTCTGAAGATTTTGTATGTGAAAGGAAGGTACAACTCCGATTGCGTCGTATTACATTGATTTATAGTGAGACAACGCTTTCAATAGAAAAAAAACATTTTCCGAATTGGATGATCTTCTAATAATAACAAATATCAACAAGTAACAATAAAGAGAGAAAAATAACAAATATAAACAAGAATAGGATAACACCGAAAATAGTAATATATGCATTATATATCAATGAATAAATGTAATGAACAACAATATAAGTATTCTGAATGCGATTGTACTGTAACTAGTACTGACACTGACACATGTGTAAGCGTGGGTGCAATAGTGGTGAGGTACGTAAGCGGGCGAGTCTGCTCCGTCTTCACCTCTTCTGCGTCCCTCTGATACCTAAACTTGTGTTCTGTGCATCAACTTAAAGCGGTCAATAAGTTTGACGCGGACTATAGATTGCTTCAAATATGTATAATATGACTGACGCGACTGCTATGAATTGAACAAATGTATTTATTTCAAGGGTTACCTAACAAATACTGCGTTGCGAGTAAGGTGATTGTGGGTCGGCCTAGCATTTGTGTCCAGCTCATGCCGAGGAACGCGACGTTGGCCATGAACGTGCTAGCGAGCAGTGCTGGGTCACGCGACATGTAGTATTCCTCGTAGTCGAAGTTCTAGGGAACACCACAACCATGCAGGACATTATTACAAACAGAGATTATCAATTAAATTACATAGGAACTGACCACACCACTCTAAACTACATTTATTTAATAAATTTAGGTAATTTACCAATGTTATAAAAACCAAACACGTAAACACACTGTGTTAGTAGTAACACAAACCTTATTCAATACACTTTATTTTATTTGTGAGGTTTTATCGTGAACGCGGTACTTTCGCAGTTATGCGTGTCCAAACAAACAGATAGACAAACATTTCTAAAAGCGATTGAAATGTATTTTATTAATTTCCTATACACATGCAACAATTTTTGTGATAAAGATCTAAAAGTAGAGATACGTTAGATTTATATTCTTATCAGAAGCATCGATAGAATTGTAATTCTGTCTTGTTATCTTTTCACAACTCAACCTCTGAGGCGATGGTAACGAAATTTAACATACAGGTACGAAAAGAAGGTAAGCTATTTCGATCTTAAATATAATGAAAGACGAGCAAATAAGGTCACGGGAAAAGCTAGTATGTTATATAATAATATTATAAAGAGGAAAAGTTTGTGACTTTGTGACGTTGTAAGGGGTAATCTCAGGAACTACTGGTCCGATTTGGAAAATTCTTTGCGTGTTATATAGCTCATTTATCGGGGAAGGTTATAGGCTATATATTATTACGCTAAGACCCATAGGAGCGGAGCAGCAATGAAGAATGTTGCAAAATCGTGGTATTTTTCCTTTTCAGAGCTTCCGCTGCGTCTTCGCCGAAAATAACCATTCCTTGCGTACGAAGTCGCGGGCAGAAGCTATTAACTAATTATATTATCTATACTAATATCATAAAGAGGTAAAGTTTGTCAGGTTGTAGGGGGTAATATCTGGGGAGTCGGAGAAAAAATGGTCGAACGAAAACGTTTCTTACGAACGCTGCCTTAACGATGAGAGATATATGATTGAGTTCTAAAAAAAAGTTGTAGCTTGATAATGCCTATTACCGCCCAACGAAGTGGGCACGGGTCATCTAGTGTTATATAAAACACAATTGTAGAAAGAGTAAGAATAATGTATTACTTATTTCTGTAAGAAATAAATAGCTTTTTAGCACATTTTAATAATTTTCGTCCACCAAATAATTCTCATTTAATGTATGAATTCATCAAACTGCAATACAATATACTACATATTTTATGAACAGCATATAGTATGCAGAGCATAAGTAGAAGGCAGTACTATCTGAATATTATGATACGGTTGGCAGCACTAGTCTTTTTTTTATCGAACTGACTACGCTATTGACCTAGCAGGGTCTTAACAGCCCTAGTCCCATACTAATATTGAAAGATTTCCAGTTCAAATCTCTACATTTCCGTATTAACCACAGACTAATCATGCCATCTTATACTGACTCATCATCAGTACAATCACACTAACAATGAGTTTTTTAAACCCCCAGTTTTGGAACCAAGGAGATGACTTTCTAAAGTTCCAAAATACAGTTATCAATATCTTCTAAAACACAAGAAAGCTGTTATTCAATATTATGCCTAATAATAATAACATATTAATCTGTTTTTATAACATTTTTATATAATAAACATTAACATTTATGTATTTATAAATAAACATAACACTCAGGAAATTGGATATTAAATGTTTATTTAGATGACTGTGTAATTAGGTTGAATGCATTGATTACATAACTTTAACATTCACTATAGAAACTGGTATTTTATAGTTTATGCATATAAATAATGTTAACCCCCCTCCGCTGACTTTTTAAAACCCAGATCTCAAAATCGTGGATCAAGTTTTTATTTTTTATTACGTCGCAAATTGGCAAATTTCATGGTAAACAAAAGGAAACGTAATATAAAACTACATTTTACATAAAAATTATGTTTTTTTACAATACATAATTTGTTACTTTGCAAAGTTTCGTAATAAATCAGGTATTTTATAAGCTTATGCTACCAAAAATCTGTTGACCTGTGCATCATAAGGTCTACATTCGTATATATGAAGCTTAAACCTTTATGTTTTATGTATCTGTAGGCCGGTAAAGTTCTAAGACCTTGCTTGATCAATAGCGTAGTCATATCGAAAAAAAAAAAGTTCGAAAAAAAAATTGTTTTTGTATCAGTTAAATATCAGAGTATGTTCACTACAAATCATTATGCTTTTTCAGAAGGGACAAGTAGTTGAATAAAGAAAAAAAAGAAGAATAAAGAAAAGTAACTTAAAATAGATAAAAGTGTTACCTACAAGAAATATAAAAAAAAGCAATATAAAAAACACAAAAAAAGGAGTCTCCATAATTCGTCTATCTATTATTCCAATGAAGCAACAACACAATTTTTATGAAGAGGAATTACTCAGGTGTCAGTCAGTATTGATAATAGATAGACGAATTATGGAGACTCCTTTTTTTGTGTTTTTTATATTGCTTTTTTTTATATTTCTTGTAGGTAACACTTTTATCTATTTTAAGTTACTTTTCTTTATTCTTCTTTTTTTTCTTTATTCAACTACTTGTCCCTTCTGAAAAAGCATAATGATTTGTAGTGAACATACTCTGATATTTAACTGATACAAAAACAATTTTTTTTTCGAACTTTTTTTTTTTTCGATATGACTACGCTATTGATCAAGCAAGGTCTTAGAACTTTACCGGCCTACAGATACATAAAACATAAAGGTTTAAGCTTCATATATACGAATGTAGACCTTATGATGCACAGGTCAACAGATTTTTGGTAGCATAAGCTTATAAAATACCTGATTTATTACGAAACTTTGCAAAGTAACAAATTATGTATTGTAAAAAAACATAATTTTTATGTAAAATGTAGTTTTATATTACGTTTCCTTTTGTTTACCATGAAATTTGCCAATTTGCGACGTAATAAAAAATAAAAACTTGATCCACGATTTTGAGATCTGGGTTTTAAAAAGTCAGCGGAGGGGGGTTAACATTATTTATATGCATAAACTATAAAATACCAGTTTCTATAGTGAATGTTAAAGTTATGTAATCAATGCATTCAACCTAATTACACAGTCATCTAAATAAACATTTAATATCCAATTTCCTGAGTGTTATGTTTATTTATAAATACATAAATGTTAATGTTTATTATATAAAAATGTTATAAAAACAGATTAATATGTTATTATTATTAGGCATAATATTGAATAACAGCTTTCTTGTGTTTTAGAAGATATTGATAACTGTATTTTGGAACTTTAGAAAGTCATCTCCTTGGTTCCAAAACTGGGGGTTTAAAAAACTCATTGTTAGTGTGATTGTACTGATGATGAGTCAGTATAAGATGGCATGATTAGTCTGTGGTTAATACGGAAATGTAGAGATTTGAACTGGAAATCTTTCAATATTAGTATGGGACTAGGGCTGTTAAGACCCTGCTAGGTCAATAGCGTAGTCAGTTCGATAAAAAAAAGACTAGTGCTGCCAACCGTATCATAATATTCAGATAGTACTCTGCCTTCTACTTATGCTCTGCATACTATATGCTGTTCATAAAATTTGTAGTATATTGTATTGCAGTTTGATGAATTCATACATTAAATGAGAATTATTTGGTGGACGAAAATTATTAAAATGTGCTAAAAAGCTATTTATTTCTTACAGAAATAAGTAATACATTATTCTTACTCTTTCTACAATTGTGTTTTATATAACACTAGATGACCCGTGCCCACTTCGTTGGGCGGTAATAGGCATTATCAAGCTACAACTTTTTTTTAGAACTCAATCATATATCTCTCATCGTTAAGGCAGCGTTCGTAAGAAACGTTTTCGTTCGACCATTTTTTCTCCGACTCCCCAGATATTACCCCCTACAACCTGACAAACTTTACCTCTTTATGATATTAGTATAGATAATATAATTAGTTAATAGCTTCTGCCCGCGACTTCGTACGCAAGGAATGGTTATTTTCGGCGAAGACGCAGCGGAAGCTCTGAAAAGGAAAAATACCACGATTTTGCAACATTCTTCATTGCTGCTCCGCTCCTATGGGTCTTAGCGTAATAATATATAGCCTATAACCTTCCCCGATAAATGAGCTATATAACACGCAAAGAATTTTCCAAATCGGACCAGTAGTTCCTGAGATTACCCCTTACAACGTCACAAACTCACAAACTTTGCCTCTTTATAATATTATTATATAACATACTAGCTTTTCCCGTGACCTTATTTGCTCGTCTTTCATTATATTTAAGATCGAAATAGCTTACCTTCTTTTCGTACCTGTATGTTAAATTTCGTTACCATCGCCTCAGAGGTTGAGTTGTGAAAAGATAACAAGACAGAATTACAATTCTACCGATGCTTCTGATAAGAATATAAATCTAACGTATCTCTACTTTTAGATCTTTATCACAAAAATTGTTGCATGTGTATAGGAAATTAATAAAATACATTTCAATCGCTTTTAGAAATGTTTGTCTATCTGTTTGTTTGGACACGCATAACTGCGAAAGTACCGCGTTCACGATAAAACCTCACAAATAAAATAAAGTGTACCTTCGAGTAGTCTGTCGTTCATTAGAATCGGATCACTCTATGAGAAGTTATTGTAATTTTAATGACGTCGCGACTTGATCATAACTAATGGACTTAATACAATCAGATGACTTTGTTAATCATTGTTTTGTTTTATATAAGGTACTACGCGGACGAAGTCGCGGGTGCAGCGTATAATAAGTGTGGATTCTCAAAAATACTATAACAAACCGAAATAATGACGGGCTCATAGAGACTGTAGCGAAATAATGAGATTCACATTCGATAGAATATCATCATTACATAGTATAAAACAAAGTTCCCAACCGCGACTGTCTGTCTGTCTGTTCGCGATAGACTCAAAAACTACTGAAAGGATTTTCTTGCCGTTTTTACCGATAGATAGAGTGATTCACGAGGAAAGTTTTGGTATATAATTTGACGAGCATTTTTTTTTTATAATCAGGGCGGGACAATGTCTGCCGGGCCCGCTAAACTCTTATATGATACGTCGAGCATAATTACAGAGATCTAAACTGTAATGCCAGTTAAAGTGATTGTTCTGGGGACAAAAGATTCGACAAACAATGCAACGCCACCGGCCGACGCGAACTGGCACGCTCTGATAAACCTTAGCTTTGTACTACTTAGCGCTAATCTCCTCAAAAAAAATAAGCGACGGAATTGCACGAAATTCTACAACAAGCATGAAATAAAGATTTCGTCATCGTAATCCGGTGACGAATGACGACACGTTCATACAATAAGAGATTATGGTAAACTTCTCACTTGACAGTTCGCAAGAGATACACTAGAAAATGCCATACTATTCGGTTTTCGGTTTGCAGCGATATATCGAGTCATCGATAATCTCGAAGGAGTATTTTATACATTCGTGGTTTCGATATAAATATCGTTTTTTTTTTGTTAATTTTCACTAGAATATTTGAGGGTTACAATTAGATTTGAACTTCGTTGCATTATCTTATCAACTAGACTAGTCCATAAAAACAGCGTACTTTCGAAGTGTTTTATCGACACTGTAGTGCGTTCATCGTACGATAAATATCTTACCGATAAATCATATAGGACGACTGCTATAAAGTAGGATAGGGGGTCGATAAAAATGATATATATCGTCGTATCGCTTTCTTGACCTCGTATCTCGAAATGGTATCGCGTTACGTATTTGGATATATTATTTCAACCACACCTACTATATATATATATGAAAATACATTTGTCTTTTTGTTTTTTACATTTTCACGAATGAACCTATGTACTAATCGCAAATGAATCTGATGTATAGGGTGCGTGGGAGCTCGCGAACGTCTTAAGCTTTTGTATTTTATACTAGCAGTGCCCGCGACTTCGTCCGCGTGGAACCGGATGTACAAAACAGTGACTAATAAAGTCATCTGAATGTATTAAGTCTAATTACTATTTACATATCTCTCGTACTTAAGTCGCATCGTCATTAAAATTACAATAACTTTTGATAGACCGAAACGATTTTAATGAAACAAAGATGAAACGTTACTCGAAGATATGCTTTATGATTTTCTGAACACGTTTTTATCGTAAACACAGTACTTTAGCAGTGATGCGTGTTCAAACAAACAAGCAGACAGACAGACATTATATATTTTATTACTTATTGCTACAACTGAAACATTTTTTTTACAAAAATCTAAAAAGTACATAGACGTTAGAATTACATTATTATTATATGTGTAGATATCGCGAACGGAGTCGCGGGAAAGTGCTAGTTTTAAAGAAATATGATATAAAATGCGACTTGCCCCTCAAGTTTTTATGACCTCTTATGGACTCTCATTACCATAATTAAATTTTACATTACAAAGTAATAAAGTTCAAAGTACTCTATATTGACTTTTAAGGCTTGATTTTAACGGGTAAGGTTATTTTTACACCGTTGTGAAATGAGATATTAATAATTAAATATAGAAAAAAGTGGCGTTGTTGTTTATGTTTTTACTAGCGGGCTCGGCAGACGTTGTCCCGGCCTGATAATAAAAATAAAATGATTGAAGTAAAACCTGCTTTAAAGGTTTTTGATTTTTGATTTTGAAAATTGAATTTTTTTAAATTTAATAAGTAATAATAAAAATCATACAATAGAATTGATTATGTATAATTATATGGGCACGCGACCGTGCTGCCATCTGGTTTCAATATAAATAAGTAACACATTAAATCGAAGATTCATTATCTGTAGTGCCATCTATCAGCTAATTCGGAACTTAAATAACACAGGAAAGGAAATATTATTAGTAACTCTTTTTTATAAAGTAAATAAAATATAGTAAAACACGAACAGATTACTATGATAAGTAACTAATTAAATTAATTATGATTTAATAGAAGTATCAATTATGTTTAATTATTATCTAATCGGATGGTACAGAAACGTGCCGCCATATTGCCGTAACGTACTTCCGTTGCATTGCTCGTTTAGTTACCTTCTAGTCGCGCCTAAAGAAGTTTTACTTCAAAAACCTTGACAAATTATGTACCTAAACCTTCCTCATGAATAAAATTATCTACTCGTGTAAATGGCATGGAAGTCCGTTCAGTAGTTTTTGACGTGGCAGACGACTTTGTTTTATACTATGTAATGATAGTTAATTATTTCGCACTCGTATTATAAATGCGAAAGAAAGAAAGACAGACAGAACTGTCCGTTTGTTATCTCTTCTCTTCATTCTTATCGTTATAAAATTTGACGTAGAGATAGATAGCTTTAGCATCTGGCGAAGGATACAGGTCTTTTTATTTTAAACTAGCTCATATCCGCGATTTCATCTGCGCTGTTATACATATAAAGGGTTACTTTGTAAATAACTTTATCCATTTACTATTTCTCTCCTGCGTATGCTCACCAAACCGCTTGCTCCATTTCAGTCATAGCTGAATGCGAAATGCTCTTATAAAAATCGCAGTTCCTTAAAACCTTCATAACTTTGCATTAAATGCAGCTGTCGTGATATTCTTTTAGATAGGAGCCAAATGTCTAAGTAGTGACTAAAAAAAAATCGTATAAATCTATCGATAATTATTTACGTGATATGCGCACAACGACAGACTACTATAACTTTGTTATATATGTATTGATTGATTTGGTTATTTAATAAAAGAACACAGTACATTTGGCAAGAAAAAAAATAGAAGTCGTGATTCCGCTTCTCCCTGAGGCTAGATAAATGACAGGCTTACGTGACTGTAACATTAAATTCTAAAGCCTGGGTTCATGTGAGCCGATGTGTTGCGAAACACGTGCCTCGAGGAAAAAGAAGCTCTATTCTTGTAGCGTAAGTCATATTTCTACACACGTGTATGTTAAATCCGTCTAAATATATAAGAATCCAGTGTCATGTTGTTTGTCCACGATAAACTCCCAAAACTGCTCAACCGGTCTGCATGAAAGTTGGCGTTTATGTATAATTTTGTCGAATTTGAGAGATAGGATAATTTATATTCCGATTAATGGCTTCAATATTTTTTAATTACATAATTAAATGTTGATTATTGTTATTAATTGTAAGTTTTATCGGTGTCGAACAGATGGCGCTTAAAATTAGTTTGTTGACAGAAAACTGTAGGACCGACTTTTATAGATGTCTCATAGATGGCGCCACCTTTTAAGGTGTTTACAATATTAGACCATACAGTCATTTAACATTAGATGATAATGTAGTCAATCGCTGAAAGGTAATCGCTGAAACCTGTCTATATTCTATACTAATGTTATAAAGCTGAAGAGTTTGTTTGGTTGAACGCGCAAATCTCAGGAGCTGGTGGTCCGATTTGAAAAATTCTTTCCGCGTTAGATATATCGTCACGTTAAGACCAATAGAGGCGGAGCACCAATGATGAATGTTTCAAAATCGGGATTAACGTACGTATTATTTAAAAAAAAAATTACCTTCTACGTAAACGAAGTCGTGAGCTAAAGAAACCGTTAATTCAAAATAACTATTCCACGCGGACGAAGTCGCGGGCAGAAGCTAGTGAACAGATAAAATATTACTGGCAGATTTATAGAGAGTAGTAACTGGCAATGTTTAATCCTCACATACCTGATGTTAAGTGATCACCGCCGTCCATAGACACTAGCAACACCAGAGGAGTCGCAAGTGCGTTGCCGGCCTGTGTTTGGGAAGGAAGGGTTGGTGGAGTGGAGAGAGGAGGGGAGAAGAGAGGGAAGGGGGAGTGGGCCTCCGGCGCTCTCACTGACCGAACGAAACGTAACAATGCAAGCACTGTTACTTCACGTCGGTTTTCGAGCGACCCATTAATGCTGAAACCAGTAATAGCTTCAGCGTGGCTCTACCACTATGCAATGGTAGAAGCAAAATCAAATGTAAGTATATTGAGATAGTTGTTAACATGCACTTATTTTAATTCAAAATAAATTATCCGCTGCAGTTGTATAACGCGTTCATTAATAGAGTCATAATATGTACTGCCACCTGAGACACAGGATTACCTAGTTTAGGAGGCAGCGGTCATGTAGAATCCATCGATTTTTTAATCAACTTTTTATAGTTTTGCGGTCCATATATGAAATTAGAGAAATTATATATTATTACTAGCGGGCAAGGCGGCCGTGGTCCTGCATTGATAATAAAAAAAATCTAAAATTCAACCGCAGTGTCACCTACCGGGTTCAATTGTGACTCTACTCTTATATGATACGTCGAGCATAATTACAGAGATCTAAACTGTAATGCCAGTTAAAGTGATTGTTCTGGGGACAAAAGATTCGACAAACAATGCAACGCCACCGGCCGACGCGAACTGGCACGCTCTGATAAACCTTAGCTTTGTACTACTTAGCGCTAATCTCCTCAAAAAAAATAAGCGACGGAATTGCACGAAATTCTACAACAAGCATGAAATAAAGATTTCGTCATCGTAATCCGGTGACGAATGACGACACGTTCATACAATAAGAGATTATGGTAAACTTCTCACTTGACAGTTCGCAAGAGATACACTAGAAAATGCCATACTATTCGGTTTTCGGTTTGCAGCGATATATCGAGTCATCGATAATCTCGAAGGAGTATTTTATACATTCGTGGTTTCGATATAAATATCGTTTTTTTTTTGTTAATTTTCACTAGAATATTTGAGGGTTACAATTAGATTTGAACTTCGTTGCATTATCTTATCAACTAGACTAGTCCATAAAAACAGCGTACTTTCGAAGTGTTTTATCGACACTGTAGTGCGTTCATCGTACGATAAATATCTTACCGATAAATCATATAGGACGACTGCTATAAAGTAGGATAGGGGGTCGATAAAAATGATATATATCGTCGTATCGCTTTCTTGACCTCGTATCTCGAAATGGTATCGCGTTACGTATTTGGATATATTATTTCAACCACACCTACTATATATATATATGAAAATACATTTGTCTTTTTGTTTTTTACATTTTCACGAATGAACCTATGTACTAATCGCAAATGAATCTGATGTATAGGGTGCGTGGGAGCTCGCGAACGTCTTAAGCTTTTGTATTTTATACTAGCAGTGCCCGCGACTTCGTCCGCGTGGAACCGGATGTACAAAACAGTGACTAATAAAGTCATCTGAATGTATTAAGTCTAATTACTATTTACATATCTCTCGTACTTAAGTCGCATCGTCATTAAAATTACAATAACTTTTGATAGACCGAAACGATTTTAATGAAACAAAGATGAAACGTTACTCGAAGATATGCTTTATGATTTTCTGAACACGTTTTTATCGTAAACACAGTACTTTAGCAGTGATGCGTGTTCAAACAAACAAGCAGACAGACAGACATTATATATTTTATTACTTATTGCTACAACTGAAACATTTTTTTACAAAAATCTAAAAAGTACATAGACGTTAGAATTACATTATTATTATATGTGTAGATATCGCGAACGGAGTCGCGGGAAAGTGCTAGTTTTAAAGAAATATGATATAAAATGCGACTTGCCCCTCAAGTTTTTATGACCTCTTATGGACTCTCATTACCATAATTAAATTTTACATTACAAAGTAATAAAGTTCAAAGTACTCTATATTGACTTTTAAGGCTTGATTTTAACGGGTAAGGTTATTTTTACACCGTTGTGAAATGAGATATTAATAATTAAATATAGAAAAAAGTGGCGTTGTTGTTTATGTTTTTACTAGCGGGCTCGGCAGACGTTGTCCCGGCCTGATAATAAAAATAAAATGATTGAAGTAAAACCTGCTTTAAAGGTTTTTGATTTTTGATTTTGAAAATTGAATTTTTTTAAATTTAATAAGTAATAATAAAAATCATACAATAGAATTGATTATGTATAATTATATGGGCACGCGACCGTGCTGCCATCTGGTTTCAATATAAATAAGTAACACATTAAATCGAAGATTCATTATCTGTAGTGCCATCTATCAGCTAATTCGGAACTTAAATAACACAGGAAAGGAAATATTATTAGTAACTCTTTGTTATAAAGTAAATAGAATATAGTAAAACACGAACAGATTACTATGATAAGTAACTAATTAAATTAATATAGATGTTTTGATTATGTTTACGCCAAAGAAGTTTTCATTCATTCTCGTGTAACAGTTACACGTAATTTTTTTTTTGTTTTAAGTTTTCC
>MU159703.1:41656-66925 GCA_015888305.1 Antheraea pernyi
TCACAAACTTTACCTCTTTATAATATTAGTATATAGATTATAGCCCCTGTCCACTACTTCGTCCGCTTAGTAATAATTACTACTCTGGCCTAACGCTGACACACAGCAGAAGCTCTCAAAAAGAAAAAAAACATCTCGATATAGAAACATTTTTCATTTGTGCTCCGCTCCTATTAGCCTTAGCGTGATGATACACAAATCGACCTGGTAGGTGGCGCCGCAATTATTAATATTTTTATTCCAACATTAATATTTTTTCATTTTCCAGATAGAACAAATTTTGTCATGTCCGCTAGTTAATAATACATTAAAACAAAAAAAACTATTTTTGTAACAGTTTGTAGTCCGGTGTAGCTGTTAAGGGTTTAATAGCGTAGTCAGCTCGAGAGAAAAAAATGTTATATATTCTAATTACAACGATGAAAGAAAGAATAAAACCTACAATTTTACACTGAAGAAAACGACATCATATACTCCTAGTAAACGCCCGAGAATTAGTTTGCGTTAATTTATGATAAAAACTTAATAATATTAAGGTCGCCTACTGGTCGAAATTCGACCATAATTCATTTTTACATTCAGTAACACCAAAGAAAATGATTATTATTATTATATTATTAAAGATAAATTATTCATCAATATATATTATAGATTTATATGTCAATTTGACCAATTAATGTCAGAGGGCATATTGTAAGGTAGGTATGGAACATAAGTTAGGTTAAAAATTTTGAATGTATGATGAAAAAAATGTAATTGGAACGTAAGAGTGTACGTAAGAGTATGGTGGGGCAGACAAAATGACAGTTAAATCGAAAATTGCAATTAAATGTCAATAAACAATCGACCTTGGTTATATTAATCACAGTGCAAAAAGTTGCCATTACCACCGTAACATATCGATTACGAGAAAATAATTATAAACTGATATTACCGATTTTCCGGTTACTCGACAGATAATTAATCAGCACATCTCTAACAAAAAAGATCACGTCCTTATCTTACAACGGTACGGCAGTTTTTGTAACGAGTTTACTTGATGGAGCCATACTGACAGTTAACTAACTGACCGATCGTTTTAGAGATGAGCTTCTGGACAATACATAATATTTTACTTGTAAAACAAATTTCAAAAAGATTTCGGTAATCTATACGTACAATAAGAATGTAAATCGAGCGTGTCTGTACTTTTTCGATTTTTTTTTCAGGTAATAAGTAATAGAATACATTTCAATCATTTTTAGAAACGTCTGTCTGTCTGTTTGTGAACACGCATCACTGCTCAAGTACTGAGTTCACAATAAACTCTAAAGCATATCCTCGGGAGTAACTTAGTGTTTGTTTCATTAAAATCGGTGCACTCTATCAAAAGTTATTGTAATTTTAACGACGACGCGGCGTAATTGCGAGAGAAAATTAGACAAGTAAATGGATTTAATACATTCAGGTGACTTTCTTAATCACTGCTTTTTACATAAGCTGCCACGCAGACGAAGTCATGGGCACAGCAAGTTCTCAATACATCTATACGATTTTTTCAATAATCGCACGACCGATATTTATAATTCACTAGCTGCGACCGCGACTTCGCCCGCGTGGAACCTGATATACAAGACAATGACTAATAAAGTCACCTGAATGTATCGAGTCTAATTTAGTATCTACTTTTCTATCGTACTTAAGTCGCGACGTCATTAAAATTACAATAACTTTTGACAGACCGAATCGATTATAATGAAACGACAACGAAATGTTACTCGAACATATGCTTTATGGTTCCATCTTGTGACATACGTAGTATTAAATTCGTGCACCTTTTACCATTGTCTTGTGTAAGTGTTGACCTTCGAACGATACGAAATCGATTCGCTATCGACAACACGCGGTCTGACGTATATAACACTGGTTAATTTGTAATTCATACATTAATTGACTTATATACATAGCATTAATTGACTAGTGGTAGCACGCGCCTTCGTTTGCTTTTGTACGTTCCAAATCGGCCGAGTGCCTTAAGCGCTCGCCTTAGTACTCCAGTGAAGCTGTTAAAACCTTGCTAGGTCAATAGCGTAGACAGTTCGAAAAAAAAAAAAACAATGCTACTACTATATTATTATTACAAGTAGTTATAACTTATTACAGATAATAAATCGTAAACCCACAAAAATATTTTTGTATATAAACTAGCGGCCCCGGCAGACGTTGTCCCGCCCTGATTATAAAAAAAAACCTTGACAAATTATATACTAAAACGTTCGTCTACAAAAATATTTTTGTGGGTTTACGATTTATTATCTGTAATAAGTTATAACTACTTGTAATAATAATATAGTAGTAGCATTGTTTTTTTTTTTTTCGAACTGTCTACGCTATTGACCTAGCAAGGTTTTAACAGCTTCACTGGAGTACTAAGGCGAGCGCTTAAGGCACTCGGCCGATTTGGAACGTACAAAAGCAAACGAAGGCGCGTGCTACCACTAGTCAATTAATGCTATGTAAAAGACAGACCGTTTGACAAACGTCGAACAAACATTGCGCGCGCATATTCACCTTAAAGAAATAATTTTCTTTACATATATATGAAAATACATTTGTCTTTTTGTTTTTTACATTTTCACGAATGAACCTATGTACTAATCGCGAATGAATCTGATGTATAGGGTGCGTGGGAGCTCGCGAACGACTTAAGCTTTTGTATTTTATACTAGATGTGCCCGCGACTTCGTCCGCGTCGAACCGGATGTACAAAACATTACTAATAAAGTCATCTGAATGTATTAATTCTAATTACTATTTATTTTTCTCTCGTACTTAAGTCGCATCGTCATTAAAATTACAATAACTTTTGATAGACCGGCGAAGTCGCGGTCGCAGCTAGTGAATTATAAATATCGGTCGTGCGATTATTGAAAAAATCGTATAGATGTATTGAGAACTTGCTGTGCCCATGACTTCGTCTGCGTGGCAGCTTATGTAAAAAGCAGTGATTAAGAAAGTCACCTGAATGTATTAAATCCATTTACTTGTCTAATTTTCTCTCGCAATTACGAAAAATCTAAAAAGTACATAGACGTTAGAATTACATTATTATTATATGTGTAGATATCGTAAATGAAGTCGCGGGAAAGTGCTAGTTTTAAAGAAATATGATATAAAATGCGACTTGCCCCTCAAGTTTTTATGACCTCTTATGGACTCTCATTACCATAATTAAATTTTACATTACAAAGTAATAAAGTTCAAAGTACTCTATATTGACTTTTAAGGCTTGATTTTAACGGGTAAGGTTATTTTTACACCGTTGTGAAATGAGATATTAATAATTAAATATAGAAAAAAGTGGCGTTGTTGTTTATGTTTTTACTAGCGGGCTCGGCAGACGTTGTCCCGGCCTGATAATAAAAATAAAATGATTGAAGTAAAACCTGCTTTAAAGGTTTTTGATTTTTGATTTTGAAAATTGAATTTTTTTAAATTTAATAAGTAATAATAAAAATCATACAATAGAATTGATTATGTATAATTATATGGGCACGCGACCGTGCTGCCATCTGGTTTCAATATAAATAAGTAACACATTAAATCGAAGATTCATTATCTGTAGTGCCATCTATCAGCTAATTCGGAACCTAAATAACACAGGAAAGGAAATATTATTAGTAACTCTTTGTTATAAAGTAAATAGAATATAGTAAAACACGAACAGATTACTATGATAAGTAACTAATTAAATTAATCATGATTTAATAGAAGTATCGATTATGTTTAATTATTATCTAACCGGATGGTACAGAAACGTGCCGCCATATTGCCGTAACGGACTTCCGTTGCATTGCTTTAGTTACCTTCTAGTCGCGCCTAAAGAAGTTTTACTTCAAAAACCTTGACAAATTATGTACCTAAACCTTCCTCATGAATAAAATTATCTACTCGTGTAAATGGCATGGAAGTCCGTTCAGTAGTTTTTGACGTGGCAGACGACTTTGTTTTATACTATGTAATGATAGTTAATTATTTCGCACTCGTATTATAAATGCGAAAGAAAGAAAGACAGACAGAACTGTCCGTTTGTTATCTCTTCTCTTCATTCTTATCGTTATAAAATTTGACGTAGAGATAGATAGCTTTAGCATCTGGCGAAAGATACAGGTCTTTTTATTTTAAACTAGCTCATATCCGCGATTTCATCTGCGCTGTTATACATATATAATATACCTATGTTATAACTAGAGGAGAAAATATAAAAAAATAAAGGGTTACTTTGTAAACAACTTTATCCATTTACTTTATCTCTCTTGCGTATGCTCACCAAACCGCTTGCTCCATTTCAGTCATAGCTGAATGCGAAATGCTCTTATAAAAATCGCAGTTCCTTAAAACCTTCATAACTTTGCATTAAATGCAGCTGTCGTGATATTCTTTTAGATAGGAGCCAAATATCTAAGTAGTGACTCAAAAAAAATATCGTATAAATCTATCGATAATTATTTACGTGATATGCGCACAACGACAAACCACTATAACTTTGTTATATATGTATTGATTGATTTGGTTATTTAATAAAAGAACACAGTACATTTGGCAAGAAAAAAAATAGAAGTCGTGATTTCGCTTCTCCCCGAGGCTAGATAAATGACAGGCTTACGTGACTGTAACATTAAATTCTAAAGCCTGGGTTCATGTGAGCCGATGTGTTGCGAAACACGTGCCTCGAGGAAAAAGAAGCTCTATTCTTGTAGCGTAAGTCATATTTCTACACACGTGTATGTTAGATCCGTCTAAATATATAAGAATCCAGTGTCATGTTGTTTGTCCACGATAAACTCCCAAAACTGCTCAACCGGTCTGCATGAAAGTTGGCGTTTATGTATAATTTTGTCGAATTTGAGAGATAGGATAATTTATATTCCGATTAATGGCTTCAATATTTTTTAATTACATAATTAAATGTTGATTATTGTTATTAATTGTAAGTTTTATCGGTGTCGAACAGATGGCGCTTAAAATTAGTTTGTTGACAGAAAACTGTAGGACCGACTTTTATAGATGTCTCATAGATGGCGCCACCTTTTAAGGTGTTTACAATATTAGACCATACAGTCATTTAACATTAGATGATAATGTAGTCAATCGCTGAAAGGTAATCGCTGAAACCTGTCTATATTCTATACTAATGTTATAAAGCTGAAGAGTTTGTTTGGTTGAACGCGCAAATCTCAGGAGCTGGTGGTCCGATTTGAAAAATTCTTTCCGCGTTAGATATATCGTCACGTTAAGACCAATAGAGGCGGAGCACCAATGATGAATGTTTCAAAATCGGGATTAACGTACGTATTATTTAAAAAAAAAATTACCTTCTACGTAAACGAAGTCGTGAGCTAAAGAAACCGTTAATTCAAAATAACTATTCCACGCGGACGAAGTCGCGGGCAGAAGCTAGTGAACAGATAAAATATTACTGGCAGATTTATAGAGAGTAGTAACTGGCAATGTTTAATCCTCACATACCTGATGTTAAGTGATCACCGCCGTCCATAGACACTAGCAACACCAGAGGAGTCGCAAGTGCGTTGCCGGCCTGTGTTTGGGAAGGAAGGGTTGGTGGAGTGGAGAGAGGAGGGGAGAAGAGAGGGAAGGGGGAGTGGGCCTCCGGCGCTCTCACTGACCGAACGAAACGTAACAATGCAAGCACTGTTACTTCACGTCGGTTTTCGAGCGACCCATTAATGCTGAAACCAGTAATAGCTTCAGCGTGGCTCTACCACTATGCAATGGTAGAAGCAAAATCAAATGTAAGTATATTGAGATAGTTGTTAACATGCACTTATTTTAATTCAAAATAAATTATCCGCTGCAGTTGTATAACGCGTTCATTAATAGAGTCATAATATGTACTGCCACCTGAGACACAGGATTACCTAGTTTAGGTGGCAGCGGTCATGTAGAATCCATCGATTTTTTAATCAACTTTTTATAGTTTTGCGGTCCATATATGAAATTAGAGAAATTATATATTATTACTAGCGGGCAAGGCGGCCGTGGTCCTGCATTGATAATAAAAAAAATCTAAAATTCAACCGCAGTGTCACCTACCGGGTTCAATTGTGACTCTAAACCATTTTCAGATCCACTCGAACGCGCACACAAAATTTCATCAAAATTGGTTCCGCCGTTTAGATGGATTTCAGTGACATACGCACGTACAGAAGAAATCATTACATAGTATAAAACAAAGTCCGCAACCGCGTCTGTCTGTCTGTTCGCGATAAACTCAAAAACTACTGAACGGATTTTCATGCGGTTTTGAGCAGTGGATAAAGTGATTAATGACGAACGTTTTAGTATATAATTTGTCAAGGTTTTTTTTTATAATCAGGGCGGGACAACGTCTGCCGGGGCCGCTAGTTTATATACAAAAATATTTTTGTGGGTTTACGATTTATTATCTGTAATAAGTTATAACTACTTGTAATAATAATATAGTAGTAGCATTGTTTTTTTTTTTTTCGAACTGTCTACGCTATTGACCTAGCAAGGTTTTAACAGCTTCACTGGAGTACTAAGGCGAGCGCTTAAGGCACTCGGCCGATTTGGAACGTACAAAAGCAAACGAAGGCGCGTGCTACCACTAGTCAATTAATGCTATGTATATAAGTCAATTAATGTATGAATTACAAATTAACCAGTGTTATATACGTCAGACCGCGTGTTGTCGATAGCGAATCGATTTCGTATCGTTCGAAGGTCAACACTTACACAAGACAATGGTAAAAGGTGCACGAATTTAATACTACGTATGTCACAAGATGGAACCATAAAGCATATGTTCGAGTAACATTTCGTTGTCGTTTCATTATAATCGATTCGGTCTGTCAAAAGTTATTGTAATTTTAATGACGTCGCGACTTAAGTACGATAGAAAAGTAGATACTAAATTAGACTCGATACATTCAGGTGACTTTATTAGTCATTGTCTTGTATATCAGGTTCCACGCGGGCGAAGTCGCGGTCGCAGCTAGTGAATTATAAATATCGGTCGTGCGATTATTGAAAAAATCGTATAGATGTATTGAGAACTTGCTGTGCCCATGACTTCGTCTGCGTGGCAGCTTATGTAAAAAGCAGTGATTAAGAAAGTCACCTGAATGTATTAAATCCATTTACTTGTCTAATTTTCTCTCGCAATTACGCCGCGTCGTCGTTAAAATTACAATAACTTTTGATAGAGTGCACCGATTTTAATGAAACAAACACTAAGTTACTCCCGAGGATATGCTTTAGAGTTTATTGTGAACTCAGTACTTGAGCAGTGATGCGTGTTCAAACAAGATGTGTCTTAAAAACACACGATAGAAGTGAATCTTTTGTATTACAGGGAGACATTTTAATTATTCTTCAAAGACTTTTGGATAATAAGATTGTGTTCAGTGACCACGCAACGTATAGATTACCGAAATCTTTTTGAAATTTGTTTTACAAGTAAAATATTATGTATTGTCCAGAAGCTCATCTCTAAAACGATCGGTCAGTTAGTTAACTGTCAGTATGGCTCCATCAAGTAAACTCGTTACAAAAACTGCCGTACCGTTGTAAAATAAGAACGTGATCTTTTTTTTAGAGATGTGCTCATAGAATCATGAAACCGCTTACACTTACAAACGCGCGGGTTTGTTACTCTATGGATGTGCTGATTAATTATCTGTCGAGTAACCGGAAAATCGGTAATATCAGTTTATAATTATTTTCTCGTAATCGATATGTTACGGTGGTAATGGCAACTTTTTGCACTGTGATTAATATAACCAAGGTCGATTGTTTATTGACATTTAATTGCAATTTTCGATTTAACTGTCATTTTGTCTGCCCCACCATACATACACTCTTACGTTCCAATTACATTTTTTTCATCATACATTCAAAATTTTTAACCTAACTTATGTTCCATACCTACCTTACAATATGCCCTCTGACATTAATTGGTCAAATTGACATATAAATCTATAATATATATTGATGAATAATTTATCTTTAATAATATAATAATAATAATCATTTTCTTTGGTGTTACTGAATGTAAAAATGAATTATGGTCGAATTTCGACCAGTTATTTCGCACTCGTATTATAAATGCGAAAGAAAGACAGACAGACAGAACTGTCCGTTTGTTATCTCTTCTCTTCATTCTTATCGTTATAAAATTTGACGTAGAGATAGATAGCTTTAGCATCTGGCGAAGGATACAGGTCTTTTTATTTTAAACTAGCTCATATCCGCGATTTCATCTGCGCTGTTATACATATAAAGGGTTACTTTGTAAATAACTTTATCCATTTACTATTTCTCTCCTGCGTATGCTCACCAAACCGCTTGCTCCATTTCAGTCATAGCTGAATGCGAAATGCTCTTATAAAAATCGCAGTTCCTTAAAACCTTCATAACTTTGCATTAAATGCAGCTGTCGTGATATTCTTTTAGATAGGAGCCAAATATCTAAGTAGTGACTCAAAAAAAATATCGTATAAATCTATCGATAATTATTTACGTGATATGCGCACAACGACAAACCACTATAACTTTGTTATATATGTATTGATTGATTTGGTTATTTAATAAAAGAACACAGTACATTTGGCAAGAAAAAAAATAGAAGTCGTGATTTCGCTTCTCCCTGAGGCTAGATAAATGACAGGCTTACGTGACTGTAACATTAAATTCTAAAGCCTGGGTTCATGTGAGCCGATGTGTTGCGAAACACGTGCCTCGAGGAAAAAGAAGCTCTATTCTTGTAGCGTAAGTCATATTTCTACACACGTGTATGTTAAATCCGTTTAAATATACAATATTTAGTGCCATGTTGTTTGTCCACGATAAACTCCCAAAACTGCTCAACCGGTCTGCATGAAAGTTGGCGTTTATGTATAATTTTGTCGAATTTGAGAGATAGGATAATTTATATTCCGATTAATGGCTTAAATATTTTTTTATTACATAATTAAATGTTGATTATTGTTATTAATTGTAAGTTTTATCGGTGTCGAACAGATGGCGCTTAAAATTAGTTTGTTGACAGAAAACTGTAGGACCGACTTTTATAGATGTCTCATAGATGGCGCCACCTTTTAAGGTGTTTACAATATTAGACCATACAGTCATTTAACATTAGATGATAATGTAGTCAATCGCTGAAAGGTAATCGCTGAAACCTGTCTATATTCTATACTAATGTTATAAAGCTGAAGAGTTTGTTTGGTTGAACGCGCAAATCTCAGGAGCTGGTGGTCCGATTTGAAAAATTCTTTCCGCGTTAGATATATCGTCACGTTAAGACCAATAGAGGCGGAGCACCAATGATGAATGTTTCAAAATCGGGATTAACGTACGTATTATTTAAAAAAAAAATTACCTTCTACGTAAACGAAGTCGTGAGCTAAAGAAACCGTTAATTCAAAATAACTATTCCACGCGGACGAAGTCGCGGGCAGAAGCTAGTGAACAGATAAAATATTACTGGCAGATTTATAGAGAGTAGTAACTGGCAATGTTTAATCCTCACATACCTGATGTTAAGTGATCACCGCCGTCCATAGACACTAGCAACACCAGAGGAGTCGCAAGTGCGTTGCCGGCCTGTGTTTGGGAAGGAAGGGTTGGTGGAGTGGAGAGAGGAGGGGAGAAGAGAGGGAAGGGGGAGTGGGCCTCCGGCGCTCTCACTGACCGAACGAAACGTAACAATGCAAGCACTGTTACTTCACGTCGGTTTTCGAGCGACCCATTAATGCTGAAACCAGTAATAGCTTCAGCGTGGCTCTACCACTATGCAATGGTAGAAGCAAAATCAAATGTAAGTATATTGAGATAGTTGTTAACATGCACTTATTTTAATTCAAAATAAATTATCCGCTGCAGTTGTATAACGCGTTCATTAATAGAGTCATAATATGTACTGCCACCTGAGACACAGGATTACCTAGTTTAGGTGGCAGCGGTCATGTAGAATCCATCGATTTTTTAATCAACTTTTTATAGTTTTGCGGTCCATATATGAAATTAGAGAAATTATATATTATTACTAGCGGGCAAGGCGGCCGTGGTCCTGCATTGATAATAAAAAAAATCTAAAATTCAACCGCAGTGTCACCTACCGGGTTCAATTGTGACTCTAAACCATTTTCAGATCCACTCGAACGCGCACACAAAATTTCATCAAAATTGGTTCCGCCGTTTAGATGGATTTCAGTGACATACGCACGTACAGAAGAAATCATTACATAGTATAAAACAAAGTCCGCAACCGCGTCTGTCTGTCTGTTCGCGATAAACTCAAAAACTACTGAACGGATTTTCATGCGGTTTTGAGCAGTGGATAAAGTGATTAATGACGAACGTTTTAGTATATAATTTGTCAAGGTTTTTTTTTATAATCAGGGCGGGACAACGTCTGCCGGGGCCGCTAGTTTATATACAAAAATATTTAAAAATAACTATTCCACGCGGACGAAGTCGCGGGCAGAAGCTAGTGAACAGAAAAAATATTACTGGCAGATTTATAGAGAGTCGTAACTGTCAATGTTTAATCCTCACATACCTTATGTTAAGTGATCACCGCCGTCCATAGACACTAGCAACACCAGAGGAGTCGCAAGTGCGTTGCCCGCCTGTGTTTGGGAAGGAAGGGGTGGTGGAGTGGGGAGAGGAGGGGAGAAGAGAGGGAAGGGGAGGTGGGCGGGCCTCCGGCGCTCTCACTGACCGTACGAAACGCAACAATGCAAGCACTGTTACTTCACGTCGGTTTTCTATGAGAGGGTGGTACTGCCCAAGGCGAGCCGACCCATTCATGCTGAAACCAGTAATAGCTTCAGCGTGGCTCTACCACTATGCAATCGTGGATGCAAAATTAAATGTAAGTATATTGAGATAGTTGTTAACATGCACTTGTTTGTATATATAGCAATTCAAAATAAATTATCCACTGCGTTTGTATAACTTGTTCATAATGTCATAATATGTACTGCCACCTGGGACAAAGGATTACCTAGTTTAGGTGGCAGCGGTAATGTAGAATCCATCGATTTTTTAATCATCTTTTTATAGTTTTTGCGGTCCATATATTGAATTAGAGATAGAGATATTATATATTATTACTAGCGGGCCAGGCGGCCGTAGTCCTGCATTGATAATAAAAAAAATCTAATATTCAACCGCAGTGTCACCTACCGGGTCCAATCGTGACTCTAAACCATTTTCAGATTCACTCGAACACGCACACAAAATTTCATCAAAATCAGTCCTGCCGTTTAGGAGGAGTTCAGTGACATACACACGTACAGAAGAAATCATTACATTACATAGTATAAAACAAAGTCCGCAACCGCGTCTGTCTGTCTGTTCGCGATAAACTCAAAAACTACTGAACGGATTTTCATGCGGTTTTAAGCAGTGGATAAAGTGATTAATGACGAACGTTTTAGTATATAATCTGTCAAGGTTTTTTTATAATCAGGGCGGGACAACGTCTGCCGGGGCCGCTAGTTTATATATAAAGATATTCTTGTAGGTTTACGATGTATTACCTGTAATAAGTTATAACTACTTGTAATAATAATATAGTAGCATTGTTTTTTTCTTTTTCGAATTGTCTACGCTATTGACCTAGCAAGGTCTTAACAGCTTCACTGGAGTACTAAGGCGAGCGCTTAAGGCACTCAGCCGATTTGGAAGGTACAAAAGCAAACGAAAGCGCGAAGCAACCACTAGTCAATTAATGCTATGTATATAAGAAAATTAACCAGTGTTATATACGTCAGACCGCGTGTTGTCGATAGCGAATCGATTTCGTATCGTTCGAAGGTCAACACAAGACAATGGTAAAAGGTGCACGAATTTAATACTACGTATGTCACAAGATAGAATCATAAAGCATATGTTCGAGTAACATTTCGTTGTCGTTTCATTATAATCGATCTGGTCTATCAAAGTTATTGTAATTTTAATGACGTCGCGACTTAAGTACGAGAGTAAAGTAGATACTAAATTAGACTCGATACAGGTCAGGTGACTTTATTAGTCATTGTCTTGTATATCAGGTTCCACGCGGACGGAGTCGCGGTCGCAGTTTGTGAATTATAAATAACGGTCGTGCGGTTATTGAAAAAATCGTACAGATGTATCGAGAACTGGCTGTGCCCATGACTTGTGCGTGGCAGCTTATGTAAAAAGCAGTGATTAAGAAAGTCACCTGAATGTATTAAATCCATTTACTTGTCTAATTTTCTCTCGCAATTACGCCGCGTCGTCGTTAAAATTACAATAACTTTTGATAGAGTGCACCGATTTTAATGAAACAAACACTAAGTTACTCCCGAGGATATGCTTTAGAGTTTATTGTGAACTCAGTACTTGAGCAGTGATGCGTGTTCACAAACAGACAGACAGACGTTTCTAAAAATGATTGAAATGTATTCTATTACTTATTCCTACGACAAAAAATCGAAAAAGTATAGACACGCTCGATTTACATTCTTATTGTACGTATAGATTACCGAAATCTTTTTAAAATTTCGTTTACAAGTAAAATATTATGTATTGTCCAGAAGGTCATCTCTAAAACGATCGGTCAGTTAGTTAACTGTCAGTATGGCTCCATCAAGTAAACTCGTTACAAAAACTGCCGTACCGTTGTAAAATAAGAACGTGATCTTTTTTTTAGAGATGTGCTCATAGAATCATGAAACCGCTTACACTTACAAACGCGCGGGTTTGTTACTCTATGGATGTGCTGATTAATTATCTGTCGAGTAACCGGAAAATCGGTAATATCAGTTTATAATTATTTTCTCGTAATCGATATGTTACGGTGGTAATGGCAACTTTTTGCACTGTGATTAATATAACCAAGGTCGATTGTTTATTGACATTTAATTGCAATTTTCGATTTAACTGTCATTTTGTCTGCCCCACCATACATACACTCTTACGTTCCAATTACATTTTTTTCATCATACATTCAAAATTTTTAACCTAACTTATGTTCCATACCTACCTTACAATATGCCCTCTGACATTAATTGGTCAAATTGACATATAAATCTATAATATATATTGATGAATAATTTATCTTTAATAATATAATAATAATAATCATTTTCTTTGGTGTTACTGAATGTAAAAATGAATTATGGTCGAATTTCGACCAGTAGGCGACCTTAATATTATTAAGTTTTTATCATAAATTAACGCAAACTAATTCTCGGGCGTTTACTAGGAGTATATGATGTCGTTTTCGTCAGTGTAAAATTGTAGGTTTTATTCTTTCTTTCATCGTTGTAATTAGAATATATAACATTTTTTTTTCTCGAGCTGACTACGCTATTAAACCCTTAACAGCTACACCGGACTACAAACTGTTACAAAAATAGTTTTTTTTGTTTTAATGTATTATTAACTAGCGGACATGACAAAATTTGTTCTAACACCATATATACTATTGGCGATTTGTAGAGCACATAATCGATAAAATTTGAACCGATAAAACAATAAACCGTCTAATCTGTAAAGCTCAGGATTAGCTCTGTTTAAAAGTACTGAATTTCGTTAAGATAACTTCTAAGAGAATTAGAGCATAATATAAAGCAAACGCGATACTAATGCATGTAATTGAAAATGCTCTCGAAGTTGCATATAAATTGTTTAACATAGCTTATCAGCTCGTTATGGAGTTGCGCTGTGTGACCGTGACTCAATTCTAAGTGTAATACCATTCACTATGTAACTGTGCTTATTGGCAATTATTCTTGTTTTTTTTTTAATATTCCATGGATTTTAGCGTTTCACCACTACGATCTCGTCTGATTTTACATGACAATGTGGTCTAAGACCGTAAACACGCTAAACCCAGAGGAATTGACACTAAGGTGCAGCTAGTTGGAGTACACCCATATAGATATTTGGAATTGATTGGCCGCTGTCTCACTTTCTGACGTAGTGAGACGTGACAGCGGTCTATCAAATTCCAGGCGGAAGTAAAGAATAACTTCCACCATATTATTTATAATTTGAAAACATTATCTCGTATGTGAAGACCTTCCTAATTCTGAATATATACATACACTAGCTGGCCGGGCGGACGTTGTCCTGACTTGATAATAAAAAGAATCCTAGAGTCAAACGCAGCGCCACCTACCGGGCCCAATAGTGAATCTAAACCATCCTCGGATACACTCGAACACGCACACAAAATTTCATCAAGATCGGTCCAGCCGTTTAGGAGGAGTTCAGTGACATACACACGTAAAGAAGAAATTTATATATAAAAATAGCGGTCCCGGCGGACGTTGTCCTCCCTTGATAATAAAAAAAACAATCTAAAATGCAACTACAGCGCCACCTACCGGATCCAATTGTGAATGTAAACCATTCTCGGATACACTCGAACACGCACACAAAATTTCATCAAAATCGGTCTAGCCGTTTAGGAGGAGTTCAGTGACATACACACGTAAAGAAGAAATTTATATATAAAACTAGCGGTCCCGGCGGACGTTGTCCTCCCTTGATAATAAAAAAAAACAATCTAAAATTCAACTACAGCGCCACCTACCGGATCCAATTGTGAATCTAAACCATTCTCGGATACACTCGAACACGCGCACAAAATTTCATCAAGATCGGTCCAGCCGTTTAGGAGGAGTTCAGTGAATACACACGTATAAAAAAAAGTTATATATAAATATGTCACTACACATTATAAAACAAGGTCCTCTGCCACGTCTGTCTTTTTGCGGTAAACTCAAAAACTACTGAATGGATTTTCATACGGTTTTCACCTGTGTAGATAAAGTGATTCACGAGGAATATTTAAGTTTAAAATTTGTCAAGATTTTTTTATTATTATCAGGCGGTATAGCGTCTTCCGCGCCGGACTTGCTAGTGTATAATATAGAACAAACTATTTGGAGTTTTTGACGAGATCTTTGTCTTTCATGTAGTGGCTTTTATATTTTATTCGTAATCTTGTGTTATTTGTGTATTTTATAAGATTGGTGGTGTTTTACCTAATATAATGTTCGGTTACAATGCACGAGTGAAGTCTATGGGGAATAATACCACGGAGCATGAATTCTGAAATGCCACAAAGACTCCATGGAAAGTTCTAACAAGAGGCTATCGTCTTGTTAGAACATTGAAATGATCACAAGACATTTCTAATATTACTACCTACTCGACAATGGCAGTAATAACCTAGAAGATTAATTGTCAAAATTAAAAAAGAACAGAATATTACAATAACTGTAGATAGTATATATTATGTAGCAGATATGCCTGACTTTCTTTCGAAGGCGGAATTTTTATTTGTCTACCTATGCAATATATAGATTATCACGCGTTACTTGCATAACACTCATTTGCAATACCGTGTGGTTTTAATATTCTGGCGTGTGTTTCAATGTCACATCGCGGTTGTAAGTCCGCTCCGCACCACGCCGTAACGCGTCCGTTGCGTAATCAATGTTACGTTTGTTTTGATACGGGCTTAGGTTGCGGTTACATTAGATCACGAGTCGCGGTCGTACCGGAACTGTGGAATTACGTAAATTTAAAACTGTGTTTTATTATGTATGCATATTGCGTTTATATCCGGCGATAATTTCTACATCCAATAGGTTACGTTATGCATCGTTAATTTTCTCTTCAAGATTAGTCTTTGTGTATTTTTTTTAATGCTAAACGGCAGCAAACAGTCCCACGGGCCATATGATGGTAAATGGTTACCGTCGCCTATGGACAACTGCAATCCCAGGGGAAACGCTATTGCGTTGCCGGCCTCGAAGAGCATGTTTCAATAGCGTTTTGAAGAGATCCATATCATAACTCTGGGGGAATACCGTAATTAACTTAACTGCTAGCTTAATCTATATATCCTTACATATTAATAAAATAGAAACATCTTCTGACTATCGGAGTTAATTAAAAACAGACTAAATATATTTTTACAAGACTTTGTTAACATATTAAGAACTTTTCAGAATATATAATAAAAAGTTACACATCATTGTTTGTCCTTTAAAAGTTAAGTAATATTTAATATCTAAGTTACAATCGGTAAAAGGGTTATGTATGTTAAATGTTAACAGTAAAATTGCCAGTAAAAAAAGAAAAAATCGCACAATTATTCCTGATAAAATACGTAGTTGTCATGGAACAACAAAACCATTTTCGGAAGATCGAAATTGGCGGTATCAACCACTGTTATAAAAACTAGAATGATGTGGTATTTAGAGAAGAATAACAGCAGACGACAATCAAACTTAAGAAGTAAATCGACTGGTAAAATACACATACGTTTTAATGAAATCTCTAAGCGTTCAGTATTGAGGTTATACAACCAGTAGCGCACGATGTTCTTTTACTCGAATTTCGATACTGACATGCACATCTAGTATCTACTCGTATACAACGAGAGAGAGAGAGAGAGAGCGTTGCATGGAGTGGATTAACGCTTTTTCCTTACGTGACGATTGCTATTAGTCTTACCACAAGCCCCGTTGGGAATTTCGTTCAAAAAAGTACATTTAGATTGAATATAAAAGTAATAAATATATTAAATATTTATGAAACAATTATTAGTTCATAACTCCGTTGGTTTATACCACCATATACCTTATGGCGTTTAGATAAAAGAAAACCGAGTAATAAGTTTACCGATGAAAGTGTTACGTTTTATTTAGTCGCTTGTAAATCACATTTCACTTCGCAGATTAATATGATCATAGCCTTAGATTAATACGCTTACAAGCTGACGCCTTGTATTGTGTGCAAAAGAGAAAATTACTTTTTTAGGTCGTACGTTGATATGTCTTCTTTAAAATTTATACTTTTTTTATTTATTTTTTATTGTAGCATGATAGAGTGACGTCAGTATTTATTATGATAAACCGATCTAAAAGTGACGGTGAGCGCTTCTTAGCGGGATATACACAGGCTGATCTAAGACTAAAATAGAAGTCGTGGTGGTCCAGTGGTTTGACCGGTGGAATATCAAACCTATGTCCGCAGGTTTGAACCTCGGCATGTACCAACGTATTTTTTGGAATTCGCGTACATTTACTCATTTCAATTCGTAACACTATCGGCTGACGGTTCAAGGAAAACATTGTGAGGAAACCTGCACCTGAGAAAAGTTCTTATAGTACTACTGTATGTGGGAAAAACATAGAACTGTGGATTTCTTTGAAGTCACCAATATGTCGTAGGCTGACGTGGTGATTATGCCCATGGCTTCCTTCGGGAAGAGGGCTATAGCCCTGCAGTGCGTTACTTACAGGCTGATGATGAAAAGAGAAACACAGTGACACGTTTGTATCCATGTGTATGGTGGTTGTGATTCTGCCGGGTACATACATCATTCCATCCCGCTTGGTGGCTGGCTATACCCGGCTGATGCCCGAGCGTGACACCCCTAAGTGTGCCGCTATAGTGTATGGTACACTTGGTCTATGATGCCGGGATTCGAGTCAAACCGTTGCTATGCCATATGAAAAATACGAGATAGAGGAAGAATAAATGTAAGGAGAAAAAAAAACCTATAAATATATACTTTTTCAACATAGTAATGAGAAAGCATACAATACTTCTATTTTAAGAATGAATAGAAAAAGGAAATTATACATGAAATAAAATAAAACAATATAAACTATAAGATTTGTTCGCGGGACCGTATTGTATGCTAGTTAGATGAATATATAATATAGTTATGATCCCGCGACTTCGTTCGCTTGGAATAGTTACTTTGGGCTAAAGCTACCACGCAGCGAAAGCCCTCAAAAGGAAAAAATACTCGAGTTTGAGACATTCTTCATTGGGGCTCCGCTTTTATTGGTGTTAGCGTGATATTATATAGCCTATAGCCTTTCTCGGTAAATGAGCTATTTAATATTGAAAGAATTTTTCAAATCGGTCCAGTAGTTCCTGAGATTACTGCGTTCTAGCAAACAAACAAACTCTCCAGCATTATAATATTAGTAGAGATATAATGTCTGTACTAAATAGTTATACATTCGATTAATTTAAGGAATAGCAATTTGCGCCTTCAACGGAAGTATTAATTTATAGGAAACTCCATAAGCGTACAAACGTCAAAATAGCCACCATAGCGTGCCGCTATTATACGTTATTTCAGTCATCTTCAGGATGCGGATATAAATATAGCAATCTAAGAGATTTCACGTGACTTTGAAATAAATTCAATCAAATTAATCAAACTCGGTTTTTAACAGTTAGTGTTGTTTATTTCATTTCACAAAACGCTATTTATTGCGATGTTTGATTTAAACTACGGTAATCTTCTTATCATTGATAAATACTTAGAGTTATTGATAAGGATAAATGTGTCTATAAATCGCTGCAGCCACGTTATAAGACTGATGAGCGAGGTTTGATCAAAGCGTTGAAGCGCTTAATCACTAAAAAAACACCGATTTGATGACGTGCGAGAAGCTTATAGCTTGATCATTTGACCTTTTCTGTTTCGACCCTATTATTCGAATGTCATTTGAAAACTTATTTCCTAAAATGATAGGTGTTTGAGCTTCGTACAAACAAGCCGGTCATCGGATTAACAGACTATTGGCAGCATAAGTTAACACCGTATTTATTACAAAATTTGAATAAAACAAATTATGTATTGTAAAATTATGATTAAAAAAAAAGTGGGTAGATATTTAATAACAAGATCCGCCATTTTGAGATCTAGTACTCAAAGAGTCAGTCAAGGGGTTAACAATAGGTGCGAGGAGTAGATTATATACAGTACCCGCTTTTTGTTTTGGCACGTCGGTTCGAAGACTGAGATAGTCGGCTAAGTTCGGTTCGTGTAGTGTTCTTTGTCTATCGCAGTTATTACGCTGTGCGATATAGAGATCGTTTTGCATAACCGAAGCAAAGTAATTTTTAAAGTCTCACTCTTTTCCCCGACGTGCCAAATCAAACGTCGGGTATTTCGTATCTGCTGGGTGTTCATCTTTGACTTATTATTCGCAGCTCAATTCCCACCCGCCATTCGTATTGAGGCTTTAGTTTGAAATAGCTTTTGTAGTATATGGGTCGTATAAAAACAAAAGTGGTTTTGTAGATGTGCCCTGTAATTTAGTAACTGAAAAAATGGTTGAATTTTAATTGTATCCGTAAAAATAAGTGAATTGTCGAGAAAAAGAAATAATGTTTTAACATATTTATTATATTCTTTATGACCTACATTGCTGCCTTTCATATAACACAGCTCATTTATTACTTGTTAATTTTACTTCCAAAGAGAGTAATTTTTTTTGTACGTGTCTAATAATCGAATGAAAAGTGACTATTTTCTTGACGTGACGATGTTTTTTTACTGCGTAGTAATTTTTATGACTAAAACCTAAGTTTTGAGTATGAAGGTAGACCAATATAGGCGAGACGGAAGATCGAAAAAGGTATGAATGGATTGTGTAAAAAATGATATATGTGTATAAAAGGTGTGAATACTGACATGACATCTGACAGGGGCGAATTGAAGAGGAAAACGTGTTCTGCCGATCCTGCTTAGGTGGGATAAGAGTAAGATGAAGAAGTAGTGTTTATTATTCGTTCTAAAGAAATATATGTAAAGAAAAAAATTTAATTTTCTTTAATTTGAACTTTTCCGCGCTTCAAACGTCATTGTACGCACACTGAATTGACAGATGACTATGGAAAAGATAATCTATAAGCGTCTCGTGATCAAACTGAAATAGTTTAGAAATATTATCCGATACGAAATATATATAAGGCTTGTTGAGGTATGTATGCTTGGTACACATATATGTTTCAACAACACATATATGTATGAATAGTTAGCTTACATAGGTCGCGAATTGCATGTATCACGCAACAGCCAAAGCCGAGGTGTGTCGCGCACCCTTTAGCTAGTTGTCAAAATAAAATCGGCTGAGTGCCTTAAGCGCTCGCCTTAGTAGTCCGGTGAAGCTGTTAAGACCTTGCATGGTCATAAGCGTAGTCAGTTCGAAAAAAAAAAACGTCTCGTTATTGTTAAGAGAAAACAATAACTTATAATATTAATTCCATTATGAAAGTATTCTAATTGTGATTAGGAACAGACATTGTTAATAATAACATTAAATGTCGTTTCTTTTCTTACAGGAATGTAAGTTTTTCTAACGTACTAAGTAAATACACACTTTTATTTCGTGTATTATAAAACAATAAATCTTTTCTTACAGAGAAACTCAATTATGTTTGACTGACTGTGTCATCCTGATCCCGAATTTATTAGAAAATGTCTTATATATAATATACCTTTATTTTTATTACAAAGTTTCCGTATTATGTATTTTACACGTGCGACGATGATACGTCCGTGCATAATATAGCTCAATGTCGAAAGGTAACTTTCTTTTGGCGACGTGGAGTGATGGAAACAAGCTTGAGAAAATAAAATATTTTTACTGTGTAGGTGCTCGCTCGGGTGAGAGTGAATTGTGAATATTTCATGTGTCTAGTTTGTTTTTGTGAAGGTCTTCTTTGTCAGGGTTGCCGCTCGTTAGTAAATGTTTTAGTATTTTTGAAGTGGTATTTCTTATGGGAAAGCTTTGAATTTCTAATCCGCAACCTGTTCGTGTGACGAAAAGTGGTACGGGTAAACACTATGGTCGGGTAGTGTTGAAAACACAGGTTCTCGTCCGATCACCGAAGTTAAGCGACGTCGGGCGCGGGCAGTACTTGGATGGGCGACCGCGTAGGAACACCGCGTGACGTTGGTTTTTTTGTATTGTATTTATTAAATTAAATTGTTTCCCTGTAATACAGAAGTTTTACTTGTAAAGTGTGTCTATAGGACACATCCCGTTTTTTATGTAATATTAGCGAACATCACAGGACAACAACGTAATAAGTCATGAAAATTTAAAAAAAAAACAAAGGATTACTGAAAATTTGAAATTTTTGTTACTAAAGAACCAAACAAAAATTGTTACAGTCTCTATGCAAACTTGTTGTTACAAATAAACAATGAATAAATCA
The DNA here is from genome assembly GCA_015888305.1 of Antheraea pernyi. NCBI lineage: Eukaryota > Metazoa > Arthropoda > Insecta > Lepidoptera > Saturniidae > Antheraea > Antheraea pernyi. Next base: position 62,705 of record MU159703.1, read on the forward strand.
TCGATTGCTGGAACAGGAAACACTTTAAAAGTACCTCGTGCCGAACTTTGTCTAAGCGTTCGATTAATGACGTCGGGTCGCCAGAATTTTACACCCTCTTTTATTATAATCGTATATGGACGCGCCACGATGCGGTTCAGTGGAGTTGTATTTCGGGCATCGGAGTGAATACAAATATATAAGCGGACTCCGACAGTACAGTATTATAAAAGCAAAATAAAAAGCTTCATTCAATTTAGGCCCTGCGATAGGCGCTTATGAATGTCAAAGCTACCACCGATTCAGAAAAACAACTCAGTCATCGAGAAGAACCAGCAATAGCCTTTTATAGGGTTTATCTTTTCATGATATATATTTTTTACAAAACGTAGGTCGGTTTAAATATAAGTTTTAAATGTGACTGTAGTGTAATTGTACGATAGGGTTGTGATGTGATAAGTACCCGGTTGATTAATACTGGTACAAACGAATGAGATGGAAAAAGAGAATAACATTTGGCAACCCTGCTTCTAGTACTGTAGATGACGAACAATCGGAATTATTTATCGAGGGCGGGCTTCTTGCGACTTCTGATTAGTTCAGCTTGTTGTTATTCGTTAGTTTTATTTCAGTTTATTGTTAAATTTGAAAGATATTAATGAATAACATTGTACATCTGTAGTCATTCAGTCACTGATGTTTGTATGTGGTTACTAGCCGACTAATTCAACCGCAGCGCCACCTACCGGGTCCTATTGTCAATCTAAACCATTACATGAAACCACCTTATCCAAAAATGTCATCAAAATCAGTACTGCCGTTTAGGAGGAGTTCAGTCAAGTACACACGGGCAGAAGAATTATGTATGTGTATATATATATATATATATATAAATTTCTATATCTGTATACATCTGTGATACAGTTGAACACTAGTACAGATGTCAACGATAATTACTATTGGTACGATAATAATACATAGGTTATTCAATTAAATTCAGTGTCATAGATTAAGTAACTATCTTTTTCATTTGCTTTGTTTTTAATAAATATTATTATTATTATTAAAAATATATATATATATTTCTTCTGTACGTGTGTATCTCACTGAAGTCCTCCTAAACGGCTGGACCGATTTTGACGACATTTTATGTGCGTATTCGAGTGGATCTCAGAATGGTTTAGATTTATTGGACAATTGGACCCGGTAGGTGGCGCTGCGGTTGAATTTGTATATATATATATTATTATTAAGGCAGGACAACTTTCGCCCGGCCCGCTAGTATATATATAATAGTTACAGTAGTTGATAACTGGGTCAGTTCACGTAAAGCGGGCAACGAAAACAGGTGAGTTTCTGGAATTCGTTTATAATTAACCTAATTGATATTCGAGTAAGTATGAAAGTAAATAAACATTTTTTTTATAATGATTTTGTGTAAAGTTGTGGGCTTCTAAAGAAGAGTCATATTTGAGAATCATATAATACTTTTGGACAGTAGTTTTTTTAATTGAACAAATCTATACTAATAATATAAAGCTGGAGGGTTTGTTTGGTTGAACGCGCTAATATCAGGAACTACTGGTTCGATTTGGAATATTCTTCAGTGTTAGATAGCTCATGTATCAACGAAGGCTATAGAAGTGTCGCACCAATGAAGAATGTTTCGAAGTTTTTTCCCTTTTGAGAGCTTTCGCTTCGTGTTAACGTTAGCCCAAAGTAGCTATTTCACTCTTGAAGAAGTCGCGGGCGACATCTAGTCTACAATAAAATATTAAACTTAGCGACTTATATAGAAAATTAATTGTTTTTTCATAAATAGAATGATACCTGAAAAAATATTTTTTTTTTCAGTTGATTACGCTATTGACCTAGCAAGGTCTTAACAGCTTCACCGGACTATTGATAAAATCTTTTGTTTATGTACATAACTGGAAGTAAAGTTTTTATAATTAAATTTTAATAAGTTTAACGCTCGTTTACAATTCTCTTCTATATCAGAATATACCTTAAAGTAAACGCGTATTAATTAAATACACTACAACCTTTAAAATGGGGTGTACATTAATTATTAAATAAGTCTTCGATCAACAATAACTAGATAAAGGGGCACGTACAAAATCGAAGCATAATCCTGTTCGCGTAACTATATACTTATGTGTAGCTATTTGTTTACTAAGAAACAGAGAAAAAAGTTTTATAACAGTTTTAAGTTCAACCTAATTACAACCATGCTACCTACTAATAAAGTCAAGAATGTTCAAAATATTATGTAATACTTACGATAAAAAGACAACATAAACAACATTTAGTGTGAATTCAACCTTAACACGTCATGAATAAAATACTTTTTCCCGTTATTTTGCGTGTTTGTGCGTGGTTGGCGAGCCTTGACCAAACATTTGTACCACATTTTAAAATCGGTAATTTTGTTCAAAATTTAATATTATTTGTTAGTTTAAAGCTTAAAATATAACTTATGTAACATCTATTTAGGGAAAGTAAGATACTCCGGACGTTAAATTGCTTTTTCGGGTATTATTTTTGCATCTTTTGAATACACTACGCCATTGTGAAACGTGATTACATTGGCTGTGTTTCAAACAAACTAAACAAAATAAAAGCTCACGTTTCAAGTGAGCTGTTATTTACCTAGACGTATTTTTCGCGCCGACCTGATATCTAGTTATTGTTGATCGAAGAAATAAGTTGATAAATGTCGCACTGCCTTGGCATCTGGCGCTTGCCTAGGTCGATTGGGTTACAGATATCGTTATAAAATGTTGCAATATTGAGAGAGCACTTACTTAACCGTATAAATGATGAGAAGTACGTATTATTAAAATAAATATAATATTGGGTAAATAAGTATAAGCCTGAACAGAAATATTGATAGGAGGTAGTACTAAGAAATTTTTTTTTGGATTAATTGTGAGCTGTCGTTTATATTATTGAAGTGAACATTTCTTTAGGCGCATTGAACAATGATCGAAAGTTAACCGCCACACTCGGGTAGGTGACGCTGAATCGTGTTTATTCGGCTCCACTCGGTTCGATGAGGCACTGAATCGTGTATACTCGGCTCCAGTCGTCATCAACAAAGTTTACTGTCTGATAATAAGTGCATCGTTCGGATAATTACGTTTTTTTATTAAAATTACATATCATAATAATAAAATAATGTTATATATGTATGTAATCAGTGTAGTATGTCAAATGTATATTTTGTACATATATCTGTATTATTGCTATCTATTTATTTCTATATAAACATGGATAAATCTAAATAAAATATATTACATATTAAAATTTATAAATCTTAATATATTAAATTAAATATTTTAATGTATATTTCTTTACAAGTTTTCACTTCTATCATGTGGCTATAAATACATACCTACTTTTTGTAGATTGCACTGTGCTTACCGTTAGATATAGTTTAGTCACTCCATGTCGTGCTTTGAGTATTAAAAACTACTCGAAATCTACATGGAAATCGTAAGCTCGCTTTGAGATTATACAGCGTGTTGTTTTTATCGCGCTATGGAAAAACACATGCCATTAAGATTATAGTACTAGATGCGTGAAGGAAAATAAAATATTTGGAATGCTGCCGAGCCCGCTCACGTGCCCGTGTATTTTCACACCGGCTTACGAATTTACGTTCAGGGGATAACGGGGTCGAATAGAGATATAGTCGATAATAACATTGAAGGAGATATTATAAAGCAGTAGCTTCTGCCCGCGACTTCGTCCCCGTGGAATAGCTACTTTGGGCTAACGTTAACATTAACTCGCGACTTAGTTTATGTAGAACGTGAAAATGTTTTTTAAATAATACGTACGTTAAACCCGATTTTGAAACATTATTCATTGGTGCTCCTACCGGTCTTAGCGGGTCGATATATAATCCATAGCCTTCCTCGATAAACTTCGATCAACAATAATTAGATAAAGGGTCACGTACAAAATTGAAGCTAAAATCTGTCTGCGTAAATATGTACTTATGTGTAGTTATTTGTTTACTAAGAAAGGGAGAAATAAAGTTTTAAAACAGTTTTAAGTTCAACGTAATTACAACCATAACACCAAGTAATAAAGTCACAAATGTTCAAAATATTATGTAATACTTACGATAAAACGAGCAAAGTAATAAATTACTCCCCTCACAAATGAAAAGACAACATAAACAACATTTAGTGTGAATTCAACCTTAACACGTAATGAATAAAGTACGTTTTC
>MU159703.1:66993-92460 GCA_015888305.1 Antheraea pernyi
CTGTTCAAAATTTGATATTATTTGTTAGTTTAAAGCTAAAAATATAACTTATTCAACATCTATTTAGCGAAAGTAAGATACTCCGGCCGTTAAATTGCTTTTTCGGGTATTATTTTTGCATTTTTGAATACACTACGGCATTGTGAAACGTGATTACATTGGCTGTGTTTCAAACAAACTAAACAAAATAAGGGAACACATTTCAAGTGAGCTCTTATATACCGAGACGTATTTTTCGCGCCGACCAAAGTTATCTAGTTATTGTTGATCGAAGTCGATAAATGAGCTATCTAACACTGAAATAATTTTTCAAATCAGACCAGTAGTTCACGAGATTAGCGCATTCAAGCAAACAGACTCTTCAGCTTTGTAATATTAGTAGGTATAGAAGTATAGATGTTTTACATTATTTTCGAACAGACTACGCTATTGACCTAGCAAGATTTTAACAGCTTCACCGGACAACTAAGGCGAGTGCTTAAGGCACTCAGCCGATTTTATTTGGGCAACTAGCTCAAGCGTGCACGGCTTGCCTCGGCTTGGGCTGTTGCCTGATACAAGCAATTCGCTACCTATCTGAGATAAGCTAAGCTAACTATTAATACAAATATGAGTTGTTGAAACATATGTGTACCAAGCATACATACCTCAACAACTCTTATATATATTTCGTATCGGATAATTTTTTAAACTATTTCAGTTTGATAAGGGGAAAAAATAAAACCCTTCCACTTTTATGTGTAAATGGAAGGATTTTAACTTTTTCCCTAATTTTTTTAATCCTAATTTTTTTTAAATAATTAATAATTTTTTTTTATGTCATAGCAGGCAAACGCACATGTGGGTCACGTGATGTTAAGTGATCATCACAGTCCATGGACACTAACAACACCAGAGGAGTCGAAAGTGCGTTGCCAGACTGTGCTGGGGGAAAGGGAGGGAGCAGAGTAGAGGGGAGAGGAAGGCGGTGGGCCTCCGGCACTCTCACTGACCGCACGAAACGCAACAATGCAAGCACCGTTACTTCACATCGGTTTTCTGTGAGAGGCTGGTACTACCCCAGGCGAGCGGACCCATTCATGCTGAAATCAATAACAACTTTAGCGTGGCTCTACCACCTACAATAAAGAAAAATAAAATAAAAAACACAATCTAGAAATAGATATGTATGTTATTGAAGCGATGATACCTTACTTGATAGTGTGTTCGGACACGGCGTCGATGGACGTAGGATCGGGTACCCTTGCAACTGAGACTTCGGAACTTCCAGTGAAGTAAACATAGTGAAGAAACCATAGAACGCTCGTAGGGGTTTTTTCCAATTCCGTCTGACTAGTAACTAACCACTCTCAAGTTGAAAACTGCCGACGACTGTTCCGGCGCACGCATTTGAGAGCTAGTCAACTCTAGGTTTTGGTGTGTTTACCATTATAAACCACATCGTCATTTGATATCGGGCAAGAATGAGGTCAAACCTATGACGTACAAAAATAACTCACTCTTTACAATTTATCTAAACGTAAATAAATAATTGTTTAAAAAACTAAAAAAACACGCTTTCATAAAAAAATCCAACTAAAAAAACAGAAAATAAATTTAATAAATTTTGATTAAGAATAGTGTAAATTAGAAATAAATGCATATTTTTATAAAAATGTATTTATTTGTCACTTTTTAGAAAAATATACATTTATTTCTAATTTACACTATTTTTATAACTTTTTTTTTCGGATTATTGTATTGCCATCGAACTTTGACAGGTGTGCAAAGTTTGAATTAAATTTGATCGTTCAAAGTAGGACAAAATCGAGCTCGAAGGGTTCGGTTACAAACATACATACAGGTGAAGCTAATAAAAGCGTGAAAAAGGGGGTTACTTCTACAAAAGATGTCGCTTGATTAGTTGTTCTCTGTTGCTGGTCAAGACTTAAGTGGCACTTGATTATTGTACCCCCAGTTCTAAGTGGTCCTGTCCCTCGTTGTCTGATTAATCATTTGTTTAATCACGCCTCCAATCGTACTATTTTAAGCCGTCTACACAAAGAAGGTAGTTTTGTAGGTATATGAGAAACGCTGAAGCTATTACTGAAGAACTACATGTATAAATGTTGTCAAGGGTGAAGTATACTAAAACAGAACAAAATAACAGTCGGAATGAAACTTTGTCTTCGTTTAAAACCATGAATAAATTAATCTCAAGATGTGGAAAACATAATTATATACCTGGACACATCCCAAAAAGTAACAATTATACTGGATTGAACTAATAATACACGTGTGTTTGCAGTAGAAGATATATCCGACTAGAGAGCTCGGCGAACGTTGTCCCGTCCTGATAATAGAAAAAAACCTTGATAAATTATATACCTTAATCGTCCTCGAGAATCACTATCCACTAGTGTAAACCGCATGAAAATCCGTTCAGTAGTATTTGAGTTTATCGCGAGCAGGCAGACATACGGGGTAGAGGACTTACTTTGTAAACCAATAACAACCATACCGTTGTTCGATAATAAAACGATAGCGTGTTAATTGTAATGAACAGCGCCATCTTGTGGCAACAAAAAAAAACGAAAAATGGGTTAAAATACCCTTTTTGTACATTTTTCTTTATTGGGTAATAAGAAAGTCTTCTAACAAAAGAAAGAGACCTTATCTAGGTTCACATTATTAAGAAAGCTCAACTAGACTTATTACTATCTTACAATAATGAAAACAATAAAAATGAAATGATTATTTATGTATGTATGTACATATGTATGGGTATTCTTATTTTATTTATGTATATCTAATATGTTGGCGCTAGTGTCAATGTATATTAAAATATGGTGGTGCTAATATCAATGTTCCGGTCGTGTTGCAGTCTCGTCTCTTGAATGTGATGCAGCGGCACCGGAGGTGGGTGATAACACACTTTATCCACTGGTGAACACCGCATGAAATTCCGTTCAGTCGTTGAGTTTATCGCGAACAGACAGACAAACAAGGCATAGGACTTTGTTTTATAATATGTACATTGTAAATTAATAACTACCATACCATTGTTCGACAACAAAACGATAGCGTGTTAATTGTAATGAACAGCGCCATTTTGTGGCAACAAAGAAAACCGAAAAATGGGTTAAAAATACCCTTTTTATACATTCTAAAGCGACACTTTCGTAACACAGTAACCAATTTTGGTATTAAGTTATCTTTCCTTAAAATAAATAGAACTACAAAAAAAGTCCTTATATCGCTAGGATCAAACTATATACGCTTCTATTTAAGGAGAGTCGAGTTTAAGCGGCAATCGCGATCGTACGTTACATGTTTTTATCAGCAGACGTCATGTTCACACCCACGGCAAGAATCCTAGGCGTTCGTGACGTCGGGCGAGTGGTCTAGAAATAGTCCAGATTCTGTCGAGCTATGCGGAACAACATGGAACGATTCTACACTTATATAATTGTACTAGCTGAATCCCGCGACTTCGTCTCTGTGTATCTCTATTGTTTTGTTATATCAAAAAAGGATTAGGCGGCGTTGTCGACGAAAGCTCCGAGGCGGTTTAACTTTTTCCGATACTTCTAACAGTTATCGTTATATTTCAAGCAATTTACAAAAAAAAACCTTAAAAAATGATATACTCAAAACGTTCCTCGTGAATCACTCTATCTATTAGTGAAAATCCACCGAGTGCTTCTTGAGTTTATCGAGAAGAGACAGATAGACAAACAGAAGCGGTGGAGGACTTTGTTTTATAGTGTGTAGTGATGGTACAGTGTAATGCAGCTTAGACAAAATTATCCCATATATATATAAACTTTTACATATACCCAGATAGTTATAATCTTCAAGAATAAACACATTACATTTATATGTTTGTGTATATCTTTTATACCGGGTGAAAGGTTTAACACTCCCAGAATTCTAGGATATGACACTTTATGGTCACATTTAACATATAAACTAATAGTATCAAAAGAAATACTAATAAACAACCAAGAGAACCTAAGTTAAACTTGGTTCTAATACTTTCAAAAGTATAAACACAATCGTAATAAACCTAGGTGCAATAACCGGCGTCGAAAGTAACAATAGGCGATATTAACTTTTGATAATAAAACAGGCAATAGACTCTTTTGTTATGTTCCTGACGTTCCCACTTTCACTCCCAAGTGAAAGTGAAATCACCCGACGGTCACGTCCGAACCTTTGGTAGTTTTGACGGTCATAAGGGCCTTATCAGAGTCTAATTTGTCTAATAAAGTATTTTTGATTTGATTTGCTCTATCACGGTGAAACTACTCAACATATCATCATATCTATGACCATTCGATGCAGACTTTTTCGTAGATAATTCTACGCCATTTTTTTAAAATTAGATTGGCGTTTCTTTATTTTTTAATGCCCAAAAACCGGATAGGAATCAACCAGTTTTAGCTAGTTAAGTTAGCTTACTTACTACTTAGTTACAATCCCAGTCCGTTAGTGGTATCCACCGCAAAATACGAACCCGTACCAAACGCTGCGCGTTGTAAAAGACGTCCGCGACATATTTTTACCGACCCTCCCGATGAAATAACGGCAGTGAACGATCAGTACCAGCCTGTCTCTCTAAACAGAGCGTGCTCACGCCCACGCCCGCGTAACCACAGATCACGCCGCCGTGGTCTGGGGGTAAATTTCGCTCCCGCACACCAGACTAGGCCCCCCTCGGCAGCAGCTCAAGCCTAGGTCCGTTCCCTCGGCGTGGAGCCCTTGAGTACGCTGCTCGCGCGATACAGTGACACAAAATCTTACATCACTGCGACAACATTACACATATCACCTCCACACACGTGCACGCATACACGCTTACACATGCAAGTGGAAGGGTTTTATTTTTTTCCCTTATCAAACTGAAATAGTTTAGAATATTATCCGATACGAAATATATATAAGGGTTGTTGAGGTATGTATGCTTGGTACACATATATGTTTCAACAACTCATATATGTATGAATAGTTAGCTTAGCTTAGCTTAGCTCAGATAGGTCGCGAATTGCATGTATCAGGCAACAGCCAAAGCCGAGGTGTGCCGCGCACCCTTGAGCTAGTTGTCAAAGTAAAATCGGCTGAGTGCCTTAAGCGCTCGCCTTAGTAGTCCGGTGAAGCTGTTAAGACCTTGCTTGGTCAATAGCGTAGTCAGTTCGAAAAAAAAAAAAAAAACTTAGTTACTTAGTGTGGTGTAAGAGATCTCGAGAGACACGCCAATAGCGTTTTGGCGCCAAATTTTTAACGATATCTTTTAACTTACGCTATCATACATTTATTCAAATAAACACTTGTCTACCGCACTATACTAAATGACTCATGCTATATGTCTTTCTTGTCGCGCGCTACGATGCTTGTGAAAAAGACATGGTAAGATACACGACTTTTAACTGGAATATTAATCCTTATTGCTATTTCAAATGCAGTAGTTGAAATTCACGTATATCTTTTAATATACATCTATGATATTTTTAATCTCTTCTTATGTCATTATGTATGGGAATATCAGTGTTATATAATTTCGTTCTATTTAAATATAGGTATATTTATCGTGTAATTACTATAAGTACTGAAGGGTGTAATATTTTTTGTCAAAACACCGACTACACGTCCGTACATTACTTTGACCCCCCATTGAAAATTATTTATTTGTATTGTATACAGATTGATTCTAGTGTCTGTATTTATTTTGTAAGTATCTACTGGAAGCGCTTCAGTGTAGGCACATTCTTCAAGATCTACGTAGACTAAATAGACATCTAGTAACACCTTTTTTTTTGTTTTACGTGAAGGAACTTCTTCATAGACTTGTTAGCTCCCCGATGGAGGACATGAACCGAGTCGAACTCTAGTCGACTAAAAAACTCCACGACCTTCGCCGCACTAGTCACACCTAGAGTGAATTGAACTTGCAATCTGTCTGTTGTCGTGATTTTTTAGAACGAAGTTCCTTAACGCAACATACGGGGTAGCGATTTAGTAGAAATCGTCACGTAACGAATATGCTGTGTGTGTATGTTTGTGTGTATTGGGCCTACTACAAGCAAATGAGCACACGTGAAAGTGAGTGCGCAGCCGGGTGGCGCAACTCTTTGTTTCTCTGTGTCCGTGTTTCTTTTTTTTAAATAGAAAGAAAGAAATAAATACGTTATTGTTGGAACAACCGTACAACAAAATTAAATTACACAAACTAGTTAGACACAAAAAAAAAACATTTTATGATAAATAAATGTCGAACAATTGGTGAACTCATTCAGCAAAAGTCTGCAATACATTAAGTAGTACTGCAGCGCTGATTTTCGATGGGAGCCTATATGATGATAAACGGACGTTCAGTCGGTCATATTAATGTTAATATAAAATTTCAAACGAACAAAGAAATAACACATAACACGTCACGGATGGTCATACTAAAGAGATATAACTACTGTAACCACAAATTTAGGATTAAACAAAACAAATATAAATATAAAACAAAAAAATGATATAAAAAAAATACACACCAATAAACAGAGCTTACAATAGAACTGCGTGAATACATTATACGTCACTTTAATTACCGAGTTTGAAATTGCAATAGATAACGCTTATATGAGAGTTTAAAGCTAAGTTTAGCTAAATACATATTCACATTATGGCAGCTTGACGCTATGTTGATAATTGTTGTGTATGATGCGACACGAGTAAAACAGCAGCTAGTTGAATACGCACTGACGTTTATTACGGGAACTAACAGTGAGCGCAGTCACTGTACATATATATAGCAATACATACATAACAATAATAATACTCTTTTTATGGTCCAATATGGAGAGCAACACGTAATGTCCCACGAGTCATAGCAATTTAGGTTTAGTAAAGGCTTAGGATACGACAGGTAGCTATGCTTCAAACCTAGAGTAGTGACCATTCATGACGTCATATCAGTTCGCTATTTGTTAAGAAATTAAGTTTATACGAATGGAGGTTTTAATATTTATAAATGCGATTGTTATGAAGGCGCGGCCGAGGCGTGCCGCGCTGTTAATGTAAACACGAATGATATCACCTCGCTCTATTATCAGCAATGCTGTAGTGTAGGTACTTGTGCAGACGGCGGCGTACTGTAAGTCTTGCTTCCCACGGCGAGTGATATCACGCGTCACGCGCTGTTGCTTTATGAGGAATACGCGCGACCATCGTTAACGCGTTCTTTATTTACAAAATTTTCCTTCCTCTCAATGGAGTATATATTCAAAGAAGAGAAATAAACAAACAAATAAAGAACGGCAAAAAAATGAAACGAATACAATACCGCTTTTGATTATTTTAGAAGGTCGTAGAGCCACGCTGTAGCTATTACTAGTTTCAGCAAGAATGGGTCGGCTCGCCTGGGGTAGTACCACCCTCTCACAGAACACCGACGTGAAGTAACAGTGCTTGCATTGTTGCGTTTCGTTCGGTCAGTGAGAGCGCCGGAGGCCTACCCCCTTTCCCTTCTCCTTTCCCTAGCCCTCTCTCATACACAGGTTGGCAACGTACTTGCGACTCCCCTGGTGTCGCTAGTGTCTATGGAGGGCGGTGATCACTTAACATTAGGTGACCCGTCTGTTCGTTTGCCGCCTTTTGACATAAAAAAAAAGAAATTCACAAATGCTTAACGTAATATGAATCTACTAATACTTTATTAAAGCTGTTTAGGCGACAACGTCTGCCTAAGAAGTAGACATATATATCATCCATAATTGAAAAGCATTACTCACCCTGTGGGCATTCTCGTAAAAAAGCAAAACAAATTCTATCGGTATGGAAATCTCGATGGAAAAGGGTTGTTATATATTTGTTTTATTTTTCTCAAACTCATGTCTTTTGGTATTATTTTATTTTTACAGGATATTTATTTCAAACTAGCGGGCACGGCAGACGTTGACCCGCCCTGATTATAAAAAAAATCCTTGACAAAGTATATACCAAAACGGTAAAATTTGAACTTCGTTCTCGGTGTATAAAAACTGGAAATGTTACAAAAATTAAACGTGTATGAACGATTACAATTGGATTTAGCTCGTTTTTAAATGTAACGACTCAACGTAACAACATATAGTATATATATTTCAATATTATTATTTGTATTTACCATCTAGTTTTTTTTTCATACGTTAATTTTAGTTTTCGTATATGAATTGATTTCCCCTTTTCTGTTTATTTTTTCTAAAAAAAATTTATTTGTCAATATTTACTTTTGTATTTATTTGATAAAGCGTTGTAGATTTTCAGTTTAGTTTACTCCTTTCTATTATTGTTGTTACTATGTAAATAAATAAATGTATCCACTTTTGTAAATAAATAAATAAATTATTAAAGACACCGGCGCGATATAATACATTGCGGACGTCGCACGTGCAGTCGTTTTCTGTCTTTGAAGTTATCGTTTGTGGGTGGAACGCGCGCGTTAACCTCACGGTTCGTAGCGGCGAGTTATCGCGGTTAGACACGTGATATCACGCGGCGTGGGAAGCCACAATTACACATATCTATACAGTCTCTTTCAATAATTTCTATATCATTTCTGTAGTTTCAAGGCACACGACAGTATCGCGATGTAAGTGATCTCGAGTTTTAGGGTGGTACAATGTTTTTACATTCTCGTATATTTTTGGAATCAAGCTAGGCGGTAAGGTGTCTGTACCTTATTGGGCTGCTATCACCACACACATGGTGTTAAACCTGTCAATCTCATAGTGCTTGGTTAAAACTGTCTATGTATTTTAGATCCGGTTTTGTTTGTTTTTGTTTTTCATTTACTGTTCCTTATACTGCTTATGCTTAAAGGTGGTTATTACTATAACAGATAATAATTGAATAGTTGTAAAATAACACAATAACGTTATCCATTACATAGTTTAAAACTATACTCAACCGATTATTATAAAATTTTGCATTTATCACGAGTACAAAATTTACATCCAGAAAAAATGTACCGTTCCTAAGGGATAGGTTATATATATATTATACTATAGGGCCCGGCAGACGTTGTCCTCCTTAGTAATAAAATAATTCCTAGAAGTCAACTGCAGCATCACCTATTTGGTCTAATTGTGAATTAAATCCACCTGAACACACAAAAAAAATAATCAAAATCTGTCCAGCCGTTTAGAAGGAATTCAGTCACATACACACGGACAGAAGATTTGTATTAGGTATTTACCTATGAAATTGCCGTTTTGTATGAAAAAATTTAAACATTTATTAGTATACATATTTCAATATTATTATTTGTATTTACTATCTAGTTTTTTTTTTCATACGTTAATTTTAGTTTTCGTATATGAATTGATTTCCCCTTTTTTGTTTATTTTTTCTATTTTTTTTATTTGTCAATATTTACTTTTGTATAATTTTAAATATTCAATATTATTTATAGTGTAAGCTGTATATATTTGATAAAGCGTTGTAGATTTTCAGTTTAGTTTACTTCTTTCTATTATTGTTGTTACTATGTAAATAAATAAATGTATCCACTTTTGTAAATAAATAAATAAATTATTAAAGACACCGGCGCGATATAATACATTGCGGACGTCGCACGTGCAGTCGTTTTCTGTCTTTGAAGTTATCGTTTGTGGGTGGAACGCGCGCGTTAACCTCACGGTTCGTAGCGGCGAGTTATCGCGGTTAGACACGTGATATCACGCGGCGTGGGAAGCCACAATTACACATATCTATACAGTCTCTTTCAATAATTTCTGTAGTTTCAAGGCACACGACAATATCGCGATGTAAGTGATCTCGAGTTTTAGGGTGGTACAATGTTTTGACATTCTGGTATGTTTTTGGAATCAAGCTAGGCGGTAAGGTGTCTGTAACTTATTGGACTGCTATCACCACACACATGGTATTAAACCTGTCAATCTCATAGTGCTTGCTTAAAACTGTCTATGTATTTTAGATCCCGTTTTGTTTGTTTTTGTTTTTTATTTACTGTTCCTTATACTACTTATGCTTAAAGGTGGTTATTACTATAACAGATAATAATTGAATAGTTGTAAAATAACACAATAACGTTATCCATTACATGGTTTAAAACTATACTCAACCGATTATTATTAAATTTTGCATTTATCACGAGTACAAAATTTACATCCAGAAAAAATGTACCGTTCCTAAGGGATAGGTTATATATATATTATACTATAGGGCCCGGCAGACGTTGTCCTCCTTAGTAATAAAATAATTCCTAAACGTCAACTGCAGCGTCACCTATCGGGTCTAATTGTCCATGTTTTTAAAATAAAATTAATTTGAAATTAGAATTCTTAGCCAAACAAAAATTATTTTGATTTGAAATGGCCAGTACTGCAGAACGGCAATTTCATAGGTAAAAATCTATTATATACTAGCGGCCCCGGTGGACGTTGTCCCGCTCTGATAATAAAACAATGATTAAAAGATAAATTATATAACGAAACCTTCCCCATGAATCACTTGTATCTACTGGTGAAAACCGCATGAAAACCCGTTCAGTAGTTTATCGCGAACAGACAGACGTGGCAGAGTACTTTGTTTTATAATATGCAGTGATACAGATATTAACGCAAGCGAAATCGTAATCAAAAGCTAGTGTTCTTTAAAAAATGTTTTGAATATTTTTTCTTGTGATGTCTCTATTTTACTACGTATTTTATTTTGTATGTTTTCAAGATATTGAGATATGTTATCGGAGATTTATTTGTTATCAGATGCTGGCAAGGGGGCTCGGACGAATCTCGTCCGTATGCGGAGGTCAGCGCTCGGCAAGTCTGCGCCAACGCTTTCCGTGCACGTCGTGAGTATTTGCCATCGAGTTTATAATTCCTTTATCTGTGTACAACAATGATATCATCATATATATTAATTAATACGTGAAGCCCAAACTTTGTATCCCTTTTTGAGAGAAATGCGCGAACGGATGAACGTGAAACTTGGCATAGTTAAAGTTTATATGGAGGAGAAGTGCAGAAAGCTATTTATTTTATATAAAATGCATTAGAAGTACATTAAATTAATTAAAATATGCATTACTCACACTACTGCTTCAATTTTACACAACATATACACACATGTAAATAAAAAAGACATTTTGACATCTGTCAATAAAGGACTTCAAAAAAGGTTGTGAAGGAGGTTGCTATGTATTATTTTACTCTTACGTTCCATTTACCCATTTTCATTCTACATTCAACAATGATATTATAACATACAACTATTATTATAATAACTGAGTAACCATGATAAAAACCTTTGATTATAGAAGTAAGTTGACAAAAGAACCCTGATAAAGTTCAAACTTTAAAAAATCAATGAACTATGGTCGAATGTCGACCAATGGGCGCCCACTAGTTATAACTAAAAAGCTGTAGATACGTCATGTGAGCTTCAACAGCGTCGCGTTAAAACTTGGCTAACTAGCTTAATCTTGACAGCTGCACCGTCAATCCGCCCGTATCTAAGCAACATACAACTATTTCTTTTTCACTACCATATATGCCGATCTTACGTCCACATTTTATCTAAGATAGTATGCCGTTACAATGTTACTTTACGTATGTGTGCGTTATCGTGCCATTTGTTTTGTCAAAGTATCATGCAGGTAACGTGTATACAGCTTTTTACTTATAATTGTTGTAACCGGTTCCGCACGGCTATAATGTGCTAGTATGACGTCGTAAGTGATCAAACTATTTAGATATATATACTCGCCGATTTTTTTAGTGCTTAGACCTCATCAATTTAATAAATTCCATGAAGCTGAAGTCTTGTCACAAGAAAACATTTTTCATTGAGCGTATTTTAAGTCTGTGGTATCTTCATTAATAGTATTCTGTGTTAAAATATATTCTTTAAAGGGCAATATTGATTTATTATAGATATTATTTAATATTTCTAAGGATTCACTATTGTGTTGGTCACAATAGGTTATTTATTTATTTTTTCTAAAATAATTAAAGACATAAACATAATATAAATAGGTATAACATACATGAAAGTAAGATCATAAACCTAAGATCATCTTTCGAGCAATGGTTTACGTTTCAGTCTTCTTTATTGCCTTTGATTTATTAATTAGTAATTAATCTAGCCTATTAACACCTTTTACGTCAGTTAACACGAAGCGATATCGTATTCAGCCAACTAGTCTTGTAACACATAAAAATCAGTCATAACACAGATAAAAAGCGATCACAATGACTCCCACAATTAATATCTAATGAATAAGTTATGACTTTCCAAAGCTTCACAGAGATTAAATTCAGAGAAATCTATAATCTAGTATAGGATTTTATTTTATACTAGCTGACCCGTGCAGCTTCGCCTGCACCAAATCGGTTATCACCGGTTTCAATTGTATTTTTAAACGCGGAAAATTTTAATAAACCTAAAACCCGATTGCGGCCAAACCTACGGTTTCCAATTGTGAATTGAAACTGTCAAGGGACTCGCTCAAACGTATACCCAGACGGTATGTGACAAATCTTTTAAAATAAGCCTACAACCCGTTCGTAGCATCATCTACCGGGTTCAATTAAGATAAAAAATAACCTACATATTTTGGCGGTAATTAAAAAAAAATACTTGTGGGGTCTGTGGATACCCGGTTGGAACGAAGTTCCTTTCCCTTTTTTGTAGACGTTTATTATAAATTCAGTATAGTTTACATTATAAAATATCAAGTTGATAGAGTTAAATTGTCAATTAAACGATCAAATATATTTATAAAATAAATAATGATAAATTAAACAATGCATGATCTGGGATAATCAAGTTAATAAAAGTTAATACATCAATAGATAATCCTTGAGTTGGTTTGCTATTGAAATGAAAATTTGTCTATATTATATAGATTCTCTCTCTCTCTCTCTCTCTTTTTCTCGGTCACGACACCTAACCTACTGCACATAGACTCTGAACATGGACAATACTTAAAAATAAAATTTAATAATCATCTCTAACACTTACTTTATCATACTTATCTTCAACTTGTATTAAAACTTTTTCACACTCCATTGTATTGAAGAAAAATATAAATATGAAAAAGATATAAGCATCGCGTCGATGCGTCTAAGTGCTAGCAACGGTTTCGAGAGCGAATTTAAATAAGCCAGTTTTTTATATAGCTTTATGTTCTTTCGAACAACGTGCGGGCTACCTGGCTGGCGGTAAACGTTGCGTTTATTAGTGCATATCGCACCTTTACAGGCAAAAATATTGATTTTTAAGGAATTTTAGAATGTTTTGTTTTTCACTAACTTCGAAACGCTACTAAAACATGACATTATTATTGCCAGACATTTTTATTATTAACAATAATGTGCCCGATGTTATTTTTTGTAAATAAAAATAGCATGTTCAAACCATGTTAAGATAGCTGTAATTTTAATATTATTTTATTTAGACATAAAAGAGGGTAAATTAAAAATAATAATTATGTATAGAATAACTTAGCTATAGCTATAGTTTAGCGCAACTCTAGCTGTATAATAAAATAGCGATAATTTTGGGAGCGCCTGTTATAGACGCATGTATTCAAGATGGCGTCAGTCCCAAGTCATATGTTTACGTTTATCGTCGTTTTCATTCTTTACGGTGAAATCTCAATATCATAATGATTAATAAAATAAAATATGTTCTTTGCAATGGAAAAAATGAAATGGTTTGAAATGATTTTTTTTTATTTATAAAGAATATATCGATCGGGCACTTTATTGTCGATAACAAAATTGCCTGGCAGTGATAAATTCATGTTTTTAGTAACGTTTAAAAAGAAAGTTCTACTGGAATAATAGTTTCCTAAAATTATTTAAAAATAATTATTTTTACCTGTAAAGGTGTGATACGCATTAATAAACACAACGTTTACCAGCAATCAGGTATCCTGATCCTTGTTTGGAAGAGCATAAATAACGATATAATAAGGAACAAGCTTTTCTAAAAATTTTGTTCTTCTAACGGTGCTGGTTCTTTTACTAAGGTGTCGCATAAAAGTCTTGTTAGACTTTTTTCGGTTTAAAGCCTGTAAAGCGCAATAAGGAACTTCGTTTCAATATAGTTACAAAATTTTAGCTAATCCGTCTGCTATATATGGCACAAAGAAAATTTACAAATATCTGTCAAGAATTTCACTAGCTACAAATTTTTGACTTTCGTCCATTATTCTGGAGAACCCCTTGTGTCGTCCATTATTCTCGAGAACCCCTTGCGTTTTATGGGACAAAAATATCGTAAATGTAATCTTAAACCACGACTAATTCAATTAAAGACGACTTATATATGAAAAAAAGACAAAATCTTCTCTGAGTCGTCGTCTCCTTTCTTGTTTTTTGTTTTTCGTTTCGGTGTAGTTACGGTTGACAATTGGCAATAAAACGTGGATTAAGAATTTGTGTTCCGGCTAGTAATAGCTTAATATCTTTGTTATGAGATTATTGGTTGGTCTAATTTTTAAACGATCACCATTCTATGTCTGCCCACACGCGGTGGGCACGTAAACAACTGAATTCAACGCGGAGGCGTTATTACTCGCTTAGAATGACAACTGTGTCGTGTGTTCGCTATAATTTCTCTCTCGTATACAGGGTTGTCAAGTTTTTAATGTATATATAATAATTATACCCGCGGCTCTACTCGTACGAACTGGAAAATTTGTCACGACTGTATTTACTGTTAATCTCATAACTATATCTAACAAAATATAATAAATAATTTAACAAAAAATATTAGAAAACCTCGCGAGAATAACGAACGAGGCAATGGCGAAAGCGGGGTGGTAGGGTTCTACAGCCTGACAGTCGCAACCACCATGTATATGGTGAAAAAGCCCGTCATAGTGATTCGCTTCTGCGGGTCGCGTTTCGGGATCAGCCTGTGCATATCCAGCCTTTCGCAGGCCGGAATGACAGTGGCGACCGGCGATGGATATTGTGTCACTCGGTGATCGCCATTGTTTTTGGATTGTACTGTGCTTACCATCAGGCACATGGCAGTCATTATGCCGTGCTACTATAAAAAAAAAATTGTTGTATCATCACTACACATTAAAAACAAAATCATCTGCCACGTCCGTCTGTTCGCCATAAACTCAAAAATTACTAAACGGATTTGCATGCGGTTTTAACCAGTAGATAAATTGATTCATAAGGAAGGTTTAGGTATGTGATTTGTTAAGGTTTGTTTTATTATCAGGCCGGTACAACGTCCGCCGGGCCCCTTTAGTAATATTATATAAATGTGGTCGAACGAAAACGTTTCTTATGAACGCTGCCTTAATTATGAGATATACATATATGATTGAGTTCTAGAGAAAAGTTGTAGCTTGATAATGCCTATTACCGCCCAACGAAGTGGGCACGGGTCGGCTAGTATGATATAAATGTGTTTGGGTTTTCGAAATTTAAGCAAACTAACAACAGGAGACGTTACGTCTATCTATACAAATAAAATATTAGGTGGCTGTTCTTGTGCGCGTATTACTCAAAAACTACTGGATGGGTTTCATTTTTTTTTACTTCCTAGAAACTTAGGTCCTTATCTAGAAGTATGAATTGAGAACCCTATATTTGTATCAAACGGTTTAGAGCTATGGCATGAGTTCGGTATTCAATGTTTTGTTCCCGTAGCAATGGGAAAAACACAGAACAGGATAACGCCGTGAGAATTGTTCGCATAGTATGAGCGTGTATTGGGAAACTACAGAGCATTGGATTCCTCGATATTTCTAACTGCTATTACCTCACAAACCATGGACCCACAAATTTGTTATCTTTCACCCCTTCATTATTCCATCTATCATGAAATTTTTCATTCATATTCTAAGAGAGTGGGTATAGAAAAGGCTAAGGGATGTCTTTGACCCTGATAAAAGTCGCTGTTCTTGAGGGACTGATTAAATCTATACTAATATTATAAAGAGGTAAAGTTTGTGAGTTTGTGACGTTGTAGGGGGTAATCTCAGGAACTACTGACCTGATTTAAAACATTCTTTCAGTGTTATATAGCTCATTTATCGAGGAAGGCTATATATCATCACGCTAAGACCAATAGAAGCGGAGAACCAACGAAGAATGTTTAAATACAGAGGTAGAGGTAAATATAGAAATAGTGGTTTCCTTTTGAGAGCTTCCGCTGCGTTTTAACTATTCTACGGGAACGAAGTCGGGGGCAGAAGCTAGTCTTTATATATAAATTTCTTCAGTACGTGTATATGTTACTGAACTCCTGAACGGCTGGACCGGTTTTGATGAAATTTTGTGTGCGTGTTCCAGTGGATCCGCGAACGGTTTAGACTCACAATTCGACCCGGTAGGTGGTGCTGCGGTTGACTTTTGGGATTTTTTTTATTATCAAGGCATGACAATGTCCGTCGGGCCCGCTAGTGTAATATAAATATGAATTGATCCACCCTATCGTAGTAGCTTTTAAACCATTGAAAATTTGAAATACCCTATTAATTGCCGTCGTGAACAGATACCCCAGTTTGTAATCCAGTTGCTGAGCCGTATAATGGAGAACGGTGATGCTGATGTTACATATTGTTTTGTGTTTTAACCTCGACTAGTGAAAGTGTAATGGTGTTGTTATTTATCTTTGTTACTTTTGGGAAGTAGCGCTTTCGCCTATCGGAAACTCAATGAACTGCTCAGTGCAAGAGTAGAATAACCTACATTTTGCCGTTATTGTGTGGACTCGGTGACACCATCTAGTGCTCGTTTGGAAAATTGGAAACATTAATCTTTCTATATCTATACATATAAGAATGTATATCTGATGTGTCTGAACTTTTTAGATTTTTGTGAAAAAAATTGTTATAAGTGTCTAAGAATACTTAATAAAATACATTACAATCATTTTTAGAAATGACTGTCTGTCTCAGTAAAAGAAAAGCATATCCGCGGGTAACATTTAGTCTTCGTTTTATTAAAATTGATCCACACAAAAGTTATTATAATTTTAAATGACGGCTCCATTTAAGTACGAGAGAAAAGTGGATAAATAAATGAACACAATAAGTTTAGATGATTCTGTTAATAAATAATTTTTTTACATACGGCTCCACGCGGACGAAGTCGCGGGCACAACTACTAATAAAAAATATCGCTTATAGTGGGTGAATTAAAAAAAAATCTAGTTCGGTTACGTACATTATAAAAGGAACTTGTGTAGAAAATTTTACGCTTTTGGATCAATTTGTTTAAGCTTGCCGTGTCTGTCGGTCTGTCTAGAGATTTTTTTTAACTAATGGTCGTTGAGTTGTCGAAATTCGACCATATTTCTTTTTTGCTAAAGAGTATTTTTTTTTCTAAATAATAAAAACCGTAATGAGAGTTTACTAAATTTTGTAGACTGTAAGCGTAAGGAGCGTGAAGTGTGACGAATGGATACTTGTAATGGTACTTGTAAATAAAGCCTTCGACTCGCCGATTGTATGAGAAAAAACAGTTTCCACATTTTTTTTAAATTGATAATACATGAAGTTCCTCAATCGGTAAACAAAAAAAAATAAGGAAATTTATTGGGAAACGGAAGAAAACAGTTCGCGAATAATGGAAAACAAAATCCTTCCACCATATGTGTACCTAGTTGTGTGTGTGTGTTATGTTCCTAGACTAGTGACTGAGATTTATTAGTGTCACTATTATAGCGTTAGCAGTGTCTTCAAGAGCTCCACGCCGAGGGAAATGACCTAAAAACCCCGCTCCGTTTTTGCCATTTAGAGGCTTGCTTCGTATTAGAGGGTAGAGCGTGATATTTATGTCAGCATAAATACTTTTTCGACGGTAGAACGGTCATTTGCACCGACGCGTCCGTTCTGAGAGAAGGAGCGTGCTCAGCACCAGTTTCAATTTTTAATTTTTCTTTCTGTTCTCCTTCTCTGTACATTCCAAGATTTGCAGATTTAAGTATATCTATTGTTAATCAGATTTCTCTCTTTGGATTTTACAGAAAGAGTCATGCGCGGTGTCCAGACGACCGTCTCGGCTGCCGCCGCCCCCTCCGCATCATCGACTCTCGCTTGTGGTAAGTTTTCGCTATGCGTTAGTTCTTAGAACCTTAACTATGTACAATCCTCGCCAATGTTTTTGATCGTCCGTAAACGCACAGAACACAAATGTAGGTATTAATATAGGTATTATATTATACTAGCTGACCCGGCGAACTTCGTACCGCTTTATAACCAATAAATATTGTGTTAACTTATTAATTGAATTGAATTCAGTTTTGTATTAACCTCCTAAGACCCAAGCTATGATGATTGCGATTACTTAAAAACCCAGTGTCCAATATGTTATACAAAATGTTTTTACATGTTCCATGCCCATGCATTTTCGTCTTTTTTCCTAATAAAAAACTCAACCAATATTTCTTACCTCTTCTTCATTTAAATGCGCATTATGCGTTTAGATGAACCCTAGTGTTAAATTAAATAATAGACAATCTTTTATTCAATAATACGACATTAATCACCATATTACCATTTTCATGAACCATTAGCAAGAACTAACGCAGGCTAACATTGCCCTTTTATATCGCATGCTTTCTTTTTGTAATAGTTTACGTTTCAAATTCTATATAATGTTTTGTGTTTCTTTGGCCTCAGCTAGAAAAAAAAGGTATTTAAATGTTTAATATAATTTAATTTTTCTTTATATTAATACTATGACTTTGTCTTTTTATATTATGCATGCTGTGTTCACATATAAAAGGTTTCCTGTCAATTTTTGTCCATAGAACTCAGTTTTGTGTAACTTAAATAAATAAATAAATATTAGGTGAGATTACAGTTTGTGTGAAACCTTGAATGTACATCATATTTTACTTTCCGGCAACGCACTTGTGACTCCTCTGGTGTTGCTGGTGTCTATGGACGGCGGTGATCACTTACCATCGGGCGATCCGACTGTTTGTTTGCCTCCTATAATATAAAAAAAAACATTGGGCTTCTAGAAGATAATTTATTTTTCAAACTTGGACTTGAATGCTACATGTTTGATTGTGCAATAAATTGTACATTGGCTCTCACGAGGTTATGATGAAATGATACTGAAACTGAATTAATTCCAATAAATGTATAAAAATCGAAATAATGTTACACGACCAAAAAAAAAAAATCATCAAAATAAATCAATCCATTCTCGAGATATAATGAAGTGATTTTTTTACGACATGTATGAGAGAATGAGTTTTCGTCATAATTTTTTTCTTCGTGAATGTTTCTTATATTTATGTAGTTATTCTGCTATTCGGGGCAAATTCAACAAATCGATTTTGTAGGTGGTACAGTCATGCTGAAGCTATTACTGGTTACTGTTACTGGTTTCAGCATGCATGGGTCAGCTCGCCCCCAGTACTATCACCTGAATCACAGAAAACAGACGAGAAGTAACAGTGTTTGCATTGTTGCGTTTCGTTCGGTCACTGAGAGTGCCGGAGACCCACCTCCCCTCCCCATCCCTGCCCCAAACATAGGCTGGCAACGCACTTCCGTCTTGGTGTTGCTAGTGTCTAAATATCTATCTGTATGTCTGTTTCAACATGCATTACTGCTAAAATACTGCGTTCACGATAAGTAACGTCAAGTAACATTTCGCCTTAATGACGACGCAGCGTTACGAGAGAAAAGCAGATAAGTAAATGGATTTAATACAATCAGATGACTTTATTAGTAAATCGATTTTGTTTTATATATATCTAATAGCGGGCTCGGTTGACGTTGTCCCGCCCTGTTAATATAAAAATACGTGGACAAATTATATACCTAAATCCTTCTCGTGAATCACCCAATCTACTGGTGAAAACGGCATGAAAAACCGTTAAGTAGTTATGAGTTTATCGCGAACAGACAGACGTGGCAGAAGAGTTTGTTTTATTATATGTAATGATAGATGTACATCGAGACAATTTAAGGATAAAAAAATGACATTTTTCGATTCCTATTATAATATTTTAAATTTGTTTTTTATGAAACTCTTTTAATATTCGATGCTTAAGCCGTTCGATCAACAATAACTAGATAAAGAGTCACGTACAAAATCGAAGCTAAATCCTGTCCCCGTAAATATATACTTATGTGTAGCTATTTGTTTACTCAGAAAGGGAGCAAAACAGTTTTAAGTTCAACCTAATTACAACCATGACAACTAGTAATAAAGTCACGAATGCAAGGGAGCAAAAAAGTTTTAAAACAGTTTTAAGTTCAACCTAATTACAACCATAACACCTAGTAATAAAGTCACGAATGTTCAAAATATTATCTAATACTTACGATAAAACGAGCAAAGCGATAAATCACTCCCGTAACTTACAAATGAATAGACAACATAAACAAATTTGTGTGAATTCAACCTTAACGCGCAATGAATAAAGTACTTTTTCCCGTTATTCTGCGTGTTTTTGCGTGGTTGGCGAACCGTGAACAAACATTTGTACCACATTTTAAAATCGGTAATTTTGTTCAAAATTTGAATGTTATTTGTTAGTTTAAAGCTTAAAATATAACTCATTCAATATGTATTTAGGGAAAGTAAGATACTCCGGCCGTTAAATTGCTTTTTCTGGTATTATTTTTGCATATTTTCATTTAATTACACTGCGGCATTGTGAAATGTGCTTACATTGGCTGTGTTTCAAACAAACTAAACAAAATAAAAGCTCAAGTGAGCTGTTATTTGCCTAGACGTATTTTTCGCGCCGACCCGATATCTAGTTATTGTTGATCGAAGCTTAAGCCCGAACTTAACATTATTTTCAGGGCGGCCAAAAAGATTGACGACGTATCTAATAATTAATTTTATGTTCGTAGTGTGTCTCTATTGTATTTAGATCGGCTTATTCATGTATGTAAGGCAGGGTATTTTATTTATGCGTAAGTATTGAATTAAATGTTACTGGAATTCATACATTTGAACTTGAGGTCACACACGTAAGCGCTTTGTGAAGCCATGACTATGATAATTTAAATTTCTGTAAATGCTTGTATCTTGTTGATTACTTTTATTTATATATCTATTTATTATTTCATTAACACATCAACGACGCTCACACAAAATCAATCTATATTTGCACATCTAATAAGAATGTAACTCTAACGGGTACCTGTAGTTTTAAATTTTGGTAAAAAAAAAATCTGTAGCAATTTTTTTTTAATGTACAAGTGATTATTATAAAAAAATATAACAAAAAGCTAACGACACGCGGTGTTCCTAGACGGTCACCCATCTAAGTACTGACCGCGCTCGATGTTGCTTAACTTCGTTGATCGGACGAGAACTAGTGGTTTCAACTCTATCCGATACAGTGTTCACGCCCACCATTTTTCATCGCGCAAAAAGGTTGCCGATAAGAACTTTAAATCCGTCCCATAAGAAGTTTCACTTTTGACACTATTTTGGACTTTTTTTTAAGATATCATAGGAGGCAAATAAACAGGCTGGTCATTTGATGTTAACTGATCACCGCCGTCCATAGACACTAGCAACACCAGGGGGTCGCAAGTGCGTTGCTAGCCTGTGTTTGGGGGATGAGGCAGGGGAGAGGGAGGTGAGTATCCGGCGCTCTCACTGACTGAACAAATCGCAACAGTGCAAGCACTGTTACTTCATGTGGGTGTTTCTGTGGGTCGGGTGGTAGTACCCCGGGCCCATTCATGCTGAAACCAGAAATAGCTTCAGCGTAGCTCTAACATCAAGAAACTTATTGTAAAGTATTGTATATTTAACTAGTTTTCCACATATTATGTAATTCATTGTCGTACATGTGTACTTGTTGTATATAAAATATACAAAGTGATACATCGCGTTGCGTCGATAGAGGTCTCTTGTAACATTGCAATGTTATGTAAGCCGCGATGCTATCACCGATTGCGGTTAAGGTCTTATTGCATCCTTCAAGGTTTATCATACGCGGCTTCTAATTGATATTTCATATTATAATAACGATTGTTCGGATGATTGACGGGTCAAGGAGGATCTATGTAATGCGTTTATTAATTATATACTTTATACTTTATACTATATACTTTATAGGTATTTAGCGTTCGACCATGTCCCCTTATGTCAAACGATTTACTATAAGAATGTAACATATTGTATCTAGAGAGGGACTGGGGGACATATTTTTAATTTGAGCTTGGTACCTAACTTGGTGGGTATTAGTAAATGTCTTATAACCTTTCTATTAGTTCTACTAATCATATTAATTTGTATATCTTCCTGTATTTGAATTATTTTAAATCAAGTTTATAGTTATTATTTGTAATTTACTTAATTTTTATTATAACGACGTCATATATGAAATGGTGCCGCAGCTAGGGGGCGGAGCACGTAATAGTTGTGAGGATGGAAAATGTCTAAGTGCCGGAGCGAAACGTGCATCGCCGTGATGTATTCCGGTGAAGCTGTAAAAAACTTGCCAGGTCAATAGCATAGTCAGTTCGAGAAAAGAAGCTTTGCTACGGTTCGTAAAATACGAACTATAGTCCTAAATGATTATTGTTTGTTTCCTTCAAAAACCTTGAAGGATTACTAACACTTAACATGGTGGTATAGTTTTTTCTGAGCCCTTATGGCAAGGGTACATCTTCAAGGTACATCAAAGCAACTATAGGTGTGTTCCGGCAGACGCACTTGAGTTCCTAGTCCTTGTCTAGGTGTATTTAAGATTTTGATGTCACGATGAAACCTATGAAGCATTAAAAAAATTCCAATATCCGGCTTATTCCTATTGGAATACTAAAATAATCATCCCGCCTCATTATACCTTGGAAGACAATGTTATGTATGTACATCTACTCAAAGTTATAATGAAAACCAAACGCAACTGAGTTCCGGGTAAGCATGTATTATTCTGGAAAGAGGTACAATTGCTATCCGGCAATAAGTCCTGCAGTATACATATTAAGGCTATAGAACTATGTAATGAAGTTTAACCAAATGCTCATGCTCACAATTTTCTTTCTTTTTTTTTCTGCAGGCTCTCTGTCAGCACCTTTTTTTCTGTTTTGGTTTATCATCATCATATATATTAATACCCACACACCAGATTAGGTCTCCCTCGGCAGCGCCTCAAGCCTAGGTCCGTTCCCTCGGCGTGTAGCCCATGAGTGCGCTGCTCGTGCGATACTGTGACAAAAAATGTTACATCACTGCGACAACATTACACATATCATCTCCAGAAACGTGCACGCACAGACGCTTACAAATGAAAGTGGAAGGCGTTTTCCGTTATCAAACTAAAAAATTATTCGATACGAAATATATAAAAGTTATTGAGGTATTTATGCTTGGTAAACATATATGTATCAAAATCATATATGCATGAATAGTTAACTTAGCTCATATAGGTCGCGAATTGCATGTATCAGACAACAGCCCGAACTGAGGTGTGCCGTGCACCCTTGAGCTAGGTGTCAAATATAATCGGCTGAGTGCCTTAAGCGCTCGCCTTAGTAGTCTGGTGAAGTTGTTAAGACCTTGATAGGTTAATAGGGTATTCAGTTCGAAAAATAAAAACAGATTCAATACTTCGCTAAGATTTTCTAACTGGTTTAAAATGTTAATTTTCTATAGTAAAATTAATACTTGATTAAATTAAGACTAACTAACTTGTAGCTGTTAGAGCCACGCTGAAGCTATTACTGGTTTCAGCATGAATGGGTCGGCTCGCCCGCGGTACTGCCACCCTCTCTTTTTTTTTTCGTTGCACGGCAGAGTGACTTTACTGTACCTGATGGTGAGCACAGTATAATCTAAAAACAATGGCGACTACCGAGAAACACACTATCCCTCACCGGTCGCCGCTGTCATGCCGGCCTGCATAAATGTCTCTTCACGTTACGCTTGAAGAACCCCAAATTATAGGAAGGAGGGAACACACTGGCCGGGAGATTGTTCCACAGCTTCACGGTACGGCAGAGATAAGAAGTTGCGAACTTTTTAGTTCGTGCCCAGATAGGATTTACCGTAAAACTATGGCTCCGAAGCACAGCGCGCGTGGTTCGGGACTTCTTTGTTTTGGATTCATTATTTGATTCTATTGTGTATCCATTACTTTTCCAAACTATGATACTGGGTGTATCACTATTCTTTATAATGTACATACTACATTTCATTCAATATCATCCAGAAATACCACATACCCATGATATCGTGTAAAATTAATTGATAATTGTGATATGAGTTACGATAAATTCCTTTATTTTCGTAAAGTTATCTTTACTTAGAATTTGAGAGCCTTACCACCTTACGTAACCGCTTTTTATGTTTATACAATTTAAATAAGTGGAAAATAACTGAGTAGCCATGATTAAAACCTTTGATAATAGAAGTATATCCTTTGACAAAACAACCCGAATAAAGTTCAAACTTTAAAAAATCAATGAATTATGATCGAATGTTGACCACTGGGTGCCCACTAGTTTTATTAAAGGGGTCAAAAATTATTATTCTTTTACTTAATTGTTATACTTAACCCTCGCAAAAGATCCGATTCGTCGTAGTAGTAAAGGACTGTATAAGCCTGCACGGCCTTGTCTGAATAATAAGGAGGTTGCACTATCGATTCAGTCCGTTAGTGGCATCCGCCGCAAAATACGAAACCGTACCCAACGCTGCGCACTAAAGAAGACGTCCGCGGCATATTTTTACCGATCCCCCCGATAAAATAACGACACCGAACGATCAATACCAACTTGTCTTTCCAAACATAGCGTGTTCACGCCCACACCCGCGTAACCACAGATCACGCCGTGGTCTGGGGGTAAATTTCGCTCCCACACACCAGATTAAGTCCCCCTCGGCAGCGCTTCAAGCCTAGGTCCGTTCCCTTGGCGTGTAGCGCATGAGTGCGCTGCTCGCGCGATACAGTGACACAAAATGTTACATCACTGCGACAACATTACACATATCATCTCCAGAAACTTGTACGCATACACGCTTACAAATGAAAGTGAAAAGTTTTTTTCCCTTATCAAACTGAAATAGTTTAAAAAATTATTCGATACGAAATATATAAAAGTTATTGAGGCATTTATGCTTGGTACACATATATGTTTCAACAACCCATATATGCATGAATAGTTAGCTTAGCTCAGGTTAGCTCAGATAGGTCTCGGTTGGTACCTGCACCGGATAGCTCGCAGGGAACCGACCGCCGTATACCACGAGTGCGGCGTTGAACCGGACACCGCGCAGCACACACTTTCTGAGTGTGCTGCGTGGGAGGAGCAGCGTCGCACTCTGGCTGCGGCGGTAGGATAGGAGCTCTCGCTGCCCAGCGTGGTTGTGGCCATGCTCGGCAGCGAGGATGCGTGGAACGCAATGGTCTCCTTCTGCGAGGAAGTCGTCTCGCAGAAGGAGGTGGCGGAGAGGGTCCGGGAGGAGGATCCTCAAAGTGGCCGTCTCCGTCAACGGAGGACAGGCAGGAGGAGGCGGCAGTTTGACC
>MU159703.1:93194-107484 GCA_015888305.1 Antheraea pernyi
CCACCGTAACCGGACCTAGGGAGGATGGGTCGGGGGGCCCATCTTCCCATTGCACAGGTCTAGCGGACGTAGGAGACGGCCGGTGTGTAGCCGGCTTTCTCCTAACAAGACGGGGCCCGGCGGTGGCGCTTTCGCTGCTGGGCCAACCGCTGGGGTGGCACGATGAAATCTGTAGAGATCTCGTGTCGCCCCGACTATAGCGGCAGACGTACACCGTGGGGTTTTATGCGAGTGCGAGTCGGACATAACCCACTCTCTCCCCCGAGGGAGTGGTGTATCCATAAGGGATTTCCCACGTTAAAAAAAAAAGCTCAAATAGGTCGCGAATTGCATGTATCAGGCAACAGTCTAAACTGAGGTGTGCCGTGCACCCTGAGCTAGGTATCAAATGAAATCGGCTGAGTGCCTTAAGCGCTCGCCTTAGTAGTCTGGTGAAGTTGTTAAGACCTTGATAGGTCAATAGGGTATTCAGTTCGAAAAATAAAAACTGGTTTAAAATGTTAATTTGCTATAGTAAAATTAATACTTGATTAATTTAAGACTAACTAACTTGTAGCTGTTAGAGCCACGCTGAAGCTATTACTGGTTTCAGCATGAATGGGTCGGCTCGCCCGCGGTACTGCCACCCTCTCACAGTAAACCGACGTGAAGTAACAACAGTGCTTGCATTGTTGCGTTTCGTTCGGTCAGTGAGAGCGCCGGATACACATTCCCTCCCTTGGTATAATGTGAATTAGGTAATTCTTGATAACCTTTGATATTTGTTCGAATCAGTTGGTAGTAGTGTTTTGATGTTAGTAAGTGATATGTAAAGTTATATATTAAATACAGTTTTTTTAATAGTATTCCGTTGTTTGATACGCAGATTTAGCATAAGCATTCCGTCTTAGGACAGATAGATTTAATATGGCGTTGCGACTAATCGTTTTTAAATTAATATTTGTACACAAACTGCCACTAATAATGGTTTTATCTTTCTGGCCGTATGTTATCAGTTGAAATTTTCCATTCTATTGTAATCGTAAGGTGTTATTTGTTATTGTTTATTGATATATTTCTGGGTTGTTCTCATTTTATGTGTGGAAGGTTTTTAGTCGCGTTGAGCGATTATCGGTAGGGAAAAACTTATGTGTTCGCGTCACCGGTCACCGCGACATGCTCGTTACGTATTGCGCTTGCCTCAGACTAGTATAACGGCCTATGTACATGTTAATATTTATATTTTGTACTGAGCTTGTGCAGTATGTTTGTGTAGTTAATGAACTGTGTATATATATTATTCGGGGTGCGTATATGTGAAAGCCAGGCTAATGTGAATAATCTATACTCAATCACATTCACACATATATAATATTCACGCATACACTTATTTAGCAACATTTCTTTAGGTATTCTAACTGTTATTTTTCGCGAGGCAAATACGGTAAAATATAATAAACATTTTGTTTTAGAAAAATATATAACTGTATTTTAAAATTTTAAATTTTTTTACGCTCGAATTTGTAATGATAATAGTATATCCCTTTTTTAACCGACTTCAAAAAAAAGGAGGAGGTTATCAATTCGTCTGTATTTTTTTTTTTTTTATTTTTGTTACCTCATAACTTTGGACTGGGTGAACCGATTTTGATTATTCTTTTTTTATTTGAAAGCTGGTACTTCCAGTGTGGTCCCATTTTAATTTGGTATAGTTCCGACAACGGCATCCAGTGCAAAACCGTATAAGTTTTAAATTTGCATTAAGTATGTACACGACAAATAGACGAATAACTCAATATTACGCTAACCGATTTCGATGATTCATTTTTTATTGAAAAGGATGTACTTCAAGGGTAGTTTGATGAGAGTTTGGTTAGGTTCTGATTATGGGATCCGTGACAAAGTAAGTAAACTTTCAAGAAACGAGCCTACTCCTTTCTTAAGGGCTGGCAACGCATCTGTGTTTCCTCTCGTGTCGCAATTGTCCATGGGCGGTCGTGATCACTTACCATCAGGTGACCGGACAGGTGAGGTATGTTCGTTTGCCACCAATATTATAAAAAAAACTCTTCAATTCTTAGGAGCCTATTGTGCTTATGTTCGTTGCTGTGTTGCAACATGACGCAAGCATTGTAATTACATTACTTAAGGTGTATTATGTGTGAAGCGATGGTAGCCGAGTTGGTGGTAGAAACTATCGCGGATTACTGAAAAGGTTGCGTTCGTACCAAACGTTACTTATTGTACAACCAATTGAAACCATATCGCATACCATACCGCAAAAATGCGCATATTTTAATATACTTAAGGCGGAACGGAGTTCGCGGGCACTGCTAGTAAAATATATTTATGTACACTAAAAATGGAAAAATAAAGTAAATTTTCAAAAAAAAGTATTAACCGACTTCAATATCAATCAAAAACCCATAAGGCACTAAAAAGCGGAAAATAAATAGTTTATCAAATTAACCAAATTAAATAAAACATATGAATATGTGTGCTACCTAGAGATGTATTGGAAGTCGGTGCCAACCAAACCGAAAATCATATCATCTACAGGTACAAAGTTTAAGTCCACTCTCGCGTCTCTGTAATACAAAAATTTTGGTTGGTACCGACTTCCAGTACATCTCTAGGTAGCACACATATTCATATGTTTTATTTAATTTGGTTAATTTGATAAACTATTTATTTTCCGCTTTTTAGTGCCTTATGGGTTTTTGATTGATATTGAAGTCGGTTAATACTTTTTTTTGAAAATTTACTTTATTTTTCCATTTTTAGTGTACATAAATATATTTTACTAGCAGAGCACGCGAACTCCGTTCCGCCTTAAGTATATTAAAATATGCGCATTTTTGCGGTATGGTATCTATCGGTATGGTATGCGATATGGTTTCAATTGGTTGTAAAATAAGGAAAATAAATGGTTTATCAAATTAACCAAATGAAATAAAACATATGAATATGTGTGCTACCTAGAGATGTATTGGAAGTCGGTGCCAACCAAACCGAAAATCATATCATCTACATAAGTACAAAGTTTAAGTCCAATCTCTCGTCTCTGTAATACAAAAATTTTGGTTGGTAACGACTTCCAGTACATCTCTAGGTAGCACACATACTCATATGTTTTATTTCATTTGGTTAATTTGATAAACTATTTATTTTCCGCTTTTTAGTGCCTTATGGGTTTTTGATTGATATTGAAGTCGGTTAATACTTTTTTTTGAAAATTTACTTTTTTATTTAAAACATCAACCGCCTATTTTTTCTCCATTACCACCAATGAGGTTGATGCTTTTACGCTAAACTTATTTTGCTATGTTCCATATTTTTTTAAATAACGATTTTGTTATTATTTATTTTTCTCTCTTAGTTTTAATTTTCTAAATTTTAATTTCCTTAATATGCGTTACCATAAATTAAGTCTTTTTGTAATCAGATTTTAGTCTGCCATAATACAGACTCTGTCTAGTTTGTGGCCATAGTTAAGGGTAATATTTTGTAATAAATTTTGAATGAAACATATTTCTATAAGCATTTGAATAATTCCTAGTTGAAATTCCAATCTAACGTGTTACATTGTACTATTACTTAAAATCGATCAAATTGCAATTACATCAAAATCGATAAAAACAAACATTAACATATTTGTAACTTCTTTAGTATCGATAAACATCGACTGTCCTTATAAACGTCATGGCCTATCGATGTCGAAATTAATTGAGATTAAGTATAGTATAAAGCGATCGATGATAGTGATCTGTGGAGATACCGGTTTGTAGAATAACAACGAACTACTAGCACTTATGTATGTCTGTCATATCGGTTGAACAATCTGCGTGTCAAATCTCTAGATCGGTGCTATTTATAATTCTGTGACAAGGTGATGTCTCAAAAGGGAATGATCGTATTTAATAGTGTTGCTATTTACATAATTACTTATCGATATTATAAAATCTTATCTTATAGGTATTTAAACTCGGCAACAGTCCAAGCCGAGGAGTGCCGTGCACTCTTGAGCTGGTTGTCAAATAAAATCGGCTAAGTGCCTTAAGCGCTCGCCTTAGTAGTCCGGTGAAGCTGTTAAGACCTTGCTAGGCCAATAGCGAAGTCAGTTCGAGAAAAAAGGTATTTAATGTTATCACCCACCGCCGGTGCCGCTGCATCAAATTCAAGAGACGAGACTACAACACGACCGGGACATTGATATTAGCGCCACCATATTAAAGACACATAATTAAGAATTATTATTATTATTATATAGATTTTAATAAGACTTAAATAAGAATATCATTATATAGAATTGAATCATTCGTTTGATCATTATGAATAATAGTATATTCTTTGACTTAATAGTTCGGCCATGAAAGGCAAGATGTCGCTGATCTACATGTCGAAACAGATTAGTGAACACACATTAGAGATACATAAGTAAGGATATTTATATAAAATTGTTGTATAGCTTAAATAACATCAATTTGTTCATACTTTATTATTTTTGTGTTACTTAAATTATTTTGCGGAATTATGTATAAATAGTAATCGCTTTGACTTATATAGATGGGCCTTTAAAAGGCAAGATGTTGGTGATATCTACGCATTACTATATACGAAGTATTGTAAGGCGAAGCTCTGGCCAAATAAATAGTGATAGTATCTACGAAGTGTTTATTGGCGTTCCTGACTGCATAGACCCTATACGTGATTAGCGTAATATTAAACTCGTATGATCTGAAATATATAATAGCAGCCACAGAGAGTTAAGTTTTTGTAAATCAAATCTATTATACATTACTAGTTTTTGCATGATGACTTGGTTCACACCGCGTCGATGGACGTCGTTTCGCATCCTAGCAACCGAGTCGGAGCGCACGATGAAGGAAACTATAGCGATGGAACCATAGCATGTTGGTAGGACGTTTTTAAAATACGCCTGGCTAGCTACCACCCTCATGTTGAAAACTTGTCGCCAAGCACATGTTTTTGTGTTCGGTAGCTGCAATTAATACCTAGTCTAGGCTTGGCGTGTTTACTATCTCGGACCACATCGTCATCGGCCCCTCTCTCAAACAGAGGCTGGCGACGTATTAGCGACTCCCCTGGTGTTGTTGGTGTCTATGGACGGCGGTGATCACTTAACATCAGGTGACCCGCCTGTACGTTTGCCTCCTTTGATATATATTTTTTTAATCAGATAGGATTTTGTTCAAACTCTACAACCTATAAAGTATTAAAAAACGTGTTAAATGTAGCATTTTTGGAAGTTTGTCGCTTTCCAGTATCAGGTGTATACTCCATAATAATACGAGATACTAACTAGGGATTTGTAACTAACTGGGAAGCTAACTTTAACTCACGATTTCGTTTTTTTAATATATATTGTAGGAGGCAAACGAACAGACGGGTCATCCGATAGTAAGTGATCACCGCCGTCCATAGACACCAACAACACCAGGGGAGTCGCTAATACGTCGCCAGCCTCTGTTTGGGGGAGGGGATGGGAGGGGTGAGGGGAGATGGACTTCCAGCGTTCACACTGACCGAACAATTCTAAAAATCATTGTTTTGGGTTCTATTGCATTTATAAAGACCCCTAATAATAGTTTTTCTCATATATACTTAATGTACAGACAGCGGTCAGTTACATTTTTATTATATGTATAGATAATATTAGTAAAGATGATTAAATTCGTTTAACTTATTGCGATTGCAACGTAAAGCTAATACATTTTTTATACGTCAACGTAACGTTTTTTTATTTAACCTACAAATAAGCGTTTGTAAATGTTTTATATCTTTGAAACGCTTATTTGGACCGTCATGGTTACTCGAGGCTGTCAGCTAGCTGTCTGACTCAACTGTGTAATTTTATGCTTCGTGTACATTATCGGCTCTTGTAGTCGGCGAACGTCGAATACGAATTTGGTAACAGCATTCGTCAAAGTTCGGTGGTTTTACTTTGTTTCTAATACAAGTAGATTTTTAGCCTTAATATTTTGAGGATTTTACGTTACTTTAATATTAAACTACTCGGTAAATTTATTACGTACTGGCCTCTGCCTGCGACTTCGTCTGCGTGGAATAGTTACTTTGGGTAACGCTAACACGCAGCGGAAGCTCTCAAGAGGAAAAAAACATTTTGAAACATTCTTCATTGGATTTCCGCTCCTATTGGTCTTAGCGTGATGATATATAGCCTTTAACCTTCCTCGATAAATGAGCTATAAAACACAGAGATTTTTTCAAATCGGATCAGAAGTTGCTGATATTACCCCCTATAACGTTACAAACTCACAAACTCTACCTCTTTATAATATTAGTATTAAGGAATTAATACAAACTTGAATAATGTTGCTTTTATCGAATATTTGTGACGTAGTTAAGTTTGGTTAAAATATCACGATGGAAGTGGAACTGAATGTATTCGGAAAATTATTCGATTTAGGGTATTAATATCGCGTTTTTAATCTTAACTTAATAATTGGAAAATGGGAACGATAACGGGAAATCAATAGTAGACAAATTTATCCAACTGTACAATTTATTTTCAATCTGCCTATTAGAGTACAGAATACATATTAAATACAATCATTTAGATGATATACGCGATGTTAAAAACTGAGAACAATATATATTTAAATCATTTTAGATTAAGCCATGAGCGGCCATGTTGGCCTCGGCTGCTCTACCGAGCACTTTACATCACTTTACATTAGTATTACTTATATATATTTTTTTTATGTCATAGGTGGCAAACGAACAGGTGGGTCACCTGCTGTTAAGTGATCACCACCGTCCATGGACACTAACAACACCAGAGGAGTCGCAAGTGCGTTGCCATCTTTTGGAGGGAAGGGTTAGGGGAGGGAAAGGGAGAGGAGAGGGGAGGGGAGGTGGGTCTCCGGCGCTCTCACTGACCGAACGAAACGCAACAATGCAAGCACTGTTACTTCACGTTGGTTTTCTATGAGAGGGTGGTAGTACCCCGGGCGAGCCGACCCATTCATGCTGAAACCAATAATAGTTTCAGCGTGGCTCTACCACCATTAAGCGTGGGTCTACCACCATTAAAACATTATATGTATAGATATTACATTATTTGTTTTGATTATAATTTTTTAACATGTTTCGTTTCTCGATACACCAGGGCCCAAGCACTCCTAGCGTCTGAATATCCAACATTCATGATTATATACCAACTCGCCCAGTATGTAGACGTTGCGACGCGGATTCATACTGTTAATATTTAATGTACAAAAAATATGGATAAGACGTTGATGAGATGTTATAAGAAACTACTCTATTGTATACAATGCCGTAGAACTGCCCGAGTTTATTTTGTAATATTCAACTTTGTAATTCTAGAAGGAGTGTTTACGTGTTTCTATTATATTGAATCGAGGAAACAACTGTTCATGAAATTTTAAGGTAAACCGTGTCAAAGTGTTAGGTTGCGAACTTTTTAATGTGCTTTTGGTGAAAGAAAACTTTTGATAGAATATTGCAACAGATTATTTATGCATACAATAAGAATAAATATAAATCTAACATGTTGCTATTGTTTCGATGTTGCCAAAAAAATGGTTGCAGGTGTCTAGGAATAGGTAACAAAATACATTAAAATTAATTTAGAAATTTCTGTCTGTCTGTTTGTTTGTTCACGCATCACTGCTAAAGTACTTGAAAGTAAAACCTTTCAAGCAAATTATAAAGCATCTCTTCGAGTAAAGTATAGTCTTTGTTTTTCATTAAAATCGGTTCGGTCTATCAAAAGTTATTGTTAATGTTAATAACAACGCGACCTAACTACCAGAGAAAACTAGATAGTAATTATACTTAATCCGTGTTATTTAAGAAAAAAGTTGAATACGTATTAAATACTTGGTTTAAAAAAGTTTCGTAATAATTGCACCGCGCCCGCCCGAGGCAAGTTCGCGTTATCATTTTTCGCAAGTCTAACCTAACGTAAATAAAGCGAGACAAAACAGCAAGATGGCGAACATTCGACCGCGGTGCATTTAATATGAGACCTTTTTAAAGCTAGGGTTCAATACGTATTTAACTTTTATTACATTAATCACGTATAGGGTCGATGCAGTCAGAAATGGCAATAAATACTTCGTAGATACTGTCACTATTTATTTGGCCAGAGCTTCGCCTTAGAATCTTCGTACAATATAAGAATGCGTAGATATCACAGACATATTGCCTATTAGAGGCCGATCTATGTAAGTCAAAGCGATTACTATTTAGACACAATTCCGCAAAATAATTTAAGTAACACAAAAATAATAAAGTATGAACAAATTAATGTTATTTAAGCTATACAACAATTTTATATAATTATCCTTATTTATGTATCTCAGCGGTCGTGTTGTAGTCTCGTCTCTTGAATATGATGCAGCGGCACCGGAGGTGGGTGATAACACTTTTTTGTAATAACACCGAATATATTCAGATGACTTCTTTTACTCATTGTTTTGTACATCAGCTTCCACACGGACGAAGTCGCGGACAATGCTAGTCGCACATTAGTTTAAAACGTGTGTATCCAAGCATCTTACGTTGTGTTCCGGTAGTTGCATTTAAATAGCCTATACCGTTGTATATAGGCTTATAAAAGTATCTACGACGCTATCTTACATCTATGTATGAGTTGTATTTTTGCATTTATTTTTCTATTATAGTTTTCATATTTATATTTTTATAATGGTTTATTATATCTAATATTATATTACTATTACTAAGAACACTCT
Organism: Antheraea pernyi; assembly: GCA_015888305.1. Taxonomy (NCBI): domain Eukaryota; kingdom Metazoa; phylum Arthropoda; class Insecta; order Lepidoptera; family Saturniidae; genus Antheraea; species Antheraea pernyi. Next base: position 101,936 of record MU159703.1, read on the forward strand.
GAAACCACGAATCCAGAAAAAAAAACAGAAAGCGCAGTCCTCGGGATTAGTCTAAAGTTGGCTAGTTTTCTGTTATATAAAAATGGCAATATAGCAAGCAAATCATAATCTTGAAGAACTTCGTTTTTAACCGGAACGAAAAATTGTAAGGCTAAAAGAGCCCATCAGACTTCGTAACTATATAATAATAATCATAAATACAGTGGTACAACAAAATAATCCCAAGGAGGGTTGATTTCAGGCAGGCGGCCGATCGTAAAAATTAAGTCAAATCATATACCACAACATGAGGGACATGTTGTACCGACCCTACTTATGTGGGATAAGGGTAAGAAGAAGAAGAAGGGTTGAATGGGAGAACAATCACGATGGTCTGTTAAAAAAAAAATCGAATTACTGATGTGCTTGTACTTACCATTATCTAATTCTACCTGTATGTAAAAATTCGGTGTTCGTAATTTATTCCCTCCTTTAACGGTTTGAACGATATTGACGATTGTTTTTGTTCCTTTTGCATAGGTGACGCTCTTGTTTTAAAACCTATATTTTTTATGTGAAATATCTATAGTGGCGGGTCATACCGACTGTAGGCGTGGCGACGGGTCGTCACTGCATGCGTTGCCACCCTATTTGATCTTGTTTTTGTATTTAACTACTATAAATGTTTGTTAAATAAAAGATCATCTTTTTCTAAAAAAAATTTTTGTTATGCCATATTTATTTCCTGTCGTAAACTATCCTTTTACGTACATGTACAAAGTAATTTCAAATAGCACTAGCTATTGCATATGGCTTCGCGGTCGTTTTTGTAGAACGTATTCCTCGGGAATATCAATTTTTTCTTACATGAAATGTATATTCTATGTTCTTTTCTGTACCCATAACGAACGTGTATGCGAAATTTCACTACGATCACTTGAGTGGTTAAGGCTTCAGAGCATAACAAACAAACTGATGTTCGTATTTATAATATTGCTTGGGACTAGTTAATTTAAATACTTTTTATTCGCAACTTTAAATCTTCGTCAGTAAAACTACATAAATAATATAATGTCATTAGTACATTTGTAAAATGTAAGGAAACTTAAAAGTAAAAGATGATTATATTATTCGATTATTTTAAGTTTTGAGAATTTTTTGAACCATAACGATAGTATAATATCAACATTCGTGGGATATTACAAGCTTTATTTCACTAATTATTAAACAAATATTTGTATAAAGGTCTTTATGTAGTGTCCAATGATTAATCATGGAACAGATATCTTATTTGGTTGTCTATTAGCTCTATTAAATGTTCTACGCGCCGTGTCTGTCCAAACGCGAGGCTATTGTGTTCTTGGTCATACGATAAAACTAGTTTTACTAACATCACAAAAAAGATAAAACAGCTGGTTCATTTCGCAGAGTGATTTCATGGTTCTAATTCGTTTATTGTATGCTTTATTACAAGATACTAGTTAAGAAAAATATAATAACTTATTGTAAAGAGTTTTTTAACTTTTTGTGTTAGCATCGCAGAAGCACTTGTCAGTATCATTGTTCAAGGTGTTGAATTAAAAGTTATGGATCTATGGTAAAGTTATAAATAAACTCGATACTGTGTAATGCTTACACGCAAACTCTATTCTCATTGAGTATCCATGAGTAGGCATTTCTGGTAATAAAAAATGTACTATTGGAGAAAACGCCTTCACCATTTCTGCGATATGGTAAGAAGTCAAGCGTGTCAAGTGATGTAGCTGATTTCTCTAGCTTGTGACAACAGCGTGTCGAATCTCACCTTCTCGTGTACTTATTGTATAGTAAAAACGTTTAGTTTTTACCACTTATGTAGTCACGATTGAAAATAATAATTATAAAATTTTGGGTTCGTTTTTAAACATACCGATCGTGGCCGGTTTCGGTGCTGCGTGCTGCGAGCGGCATAGATACTCGGGTATTTGAGTATCAAGGATAACCGGGATAAGCCAACAATTTTTCGGTTTTCGGTGTATCACTCGCATGATATTTCACTGTATCATCCCTAGCAGAACAGGCCTAACAGTTGACGCTGTTAATGAGCTGTTTATCTGTATACAGTTTTCTTCTTCTTTCTACTTGTTGCCGGTCCCAAAGAACGCGCGAGTGTGGTCGAGTCCAATAGATTTCGCTCGCCATCGCCCGTCGTACCCGAGATTGAGAACAGATTTTTAATATTTATGTAAGAGGTTTTAATATACATTATCTTCGCGTCCGTGCTCAGAAACGTCTCAACTGAAAGAAACTACAAAACAAAGGGAGTGAATAACAAATTCCCTTGTCAAATTGCAAATGTTCATCTGACATGTTCTTCGTTTCGTTTCAGATGCAGTGGTACATGGTCACGTCACGTTATCAATTATCATACGTATTAAATTTATTTGATATCTGTTTGTTCAGAACTAACTTCTGCCCGTGACTTCGTTCGCGTGTAATAATTACTTTGGGCTAATGCTAACACGCAGCGGAAGTTCTCAAAAGGAATAAAAACCCGATTTTTAAACATTCTGCATTGGTGCTCCGCTCCTATTGGTTTTTTTTTTTTCGAACTGACTACTCTATTGACCAAGTGAGGTCTTAACACCTTCACCGGACTACAGCTCCTATTGGTCTTACCGTGACGATATATAGCTTTCTTCAATAAATGAGCAATCTAACACTGAAATAATTCATAACGGACCAGTAGTCCCTGAGATTAACGCGTTCGAGCAAACAAACTCTTCAGCATCATATGTGTAATGATCGATTTGTGATGTAATGATATCGATTTGTGAACGGAAATAACGGCGTCACTACTGAGACGCTGTTTGGGGAGACGCGCTGTGCCATTGTCTTGGGTTGTTGATTTATGATAAGTTAATATTATATCGTCAATGTTTTAAATCAAGAGAGTGTAAATTGTATCTGTAAATCAATACACTATCATAAAAGTATACTGTGTCTCGTTTCATTTTATATGTTTGATTAATTAATAATTAATAAACTTCATCAAAATTCTTTCTTTATTTTGATTGATTTAGAGACTTAGATCCACAAAGAACATATTTCTTCCATTGTACTCTAAGCATAAAAATGTGTATAATTATTGTTCGGAGTGCCAATAGATATGAAAACCGGATTAATGTTAATAATTTAAATTTACAAATTATGAAATTCAAGTAATTCACACTACTATTGATTAAAAAATTAAAAAAAGGACCAGTCATAAAATTGTTTTAAATTTTCTCTTCTATCGGCAGTACTTATGACTACCACGACGTTTTTTTTAGATGTTTTTACTCTACAATAAATACTGCAATATATTTATGCCGAAAACTGATCAAGCGTGAGTTGTGCTAAGGATCCCGAAGCGTGTGAAGAAAAATACAATAGATAATAATATCACAAATATGTCGTGTGTAGCAGCGGAACGAAAAGTTTAATGCACGAGTCCGATTCACACTCGGCGGGTAATTTATTTTATACTGGCAGTGCCCGCGACTTCGTCCACGTGGAACCTGATGTACAAAACAATGACTAATAAAGTCATATGAACGTGTTTAGTCCATTTGCTTATCCACTATTCCCTCATACTTAAGTCGCGGCGCCATTAGAATTACAATAACTTTTGATAGAGTGGACCGATTTTAATGAAACAAAGACTATAGATACTCCCGAGGATATGCTTTATAATTTTCTTATATGCGGTTTTATTGTGAACCCATTACTTTAGCAGTGATGCGTGTTCATACAAACAGATAGATATTTCTAAAAATGATTGCTATGTATTCTATTACTTATTCCTAGACACCGGCAACAATTTTTTTTTACGAAAATCGATAAGTACATACACGGTCGGTTTACATTCTTACTACATGTATAGATATAGATTTGTTTTTTTTTTTATAGTAGCACGGCAAAGTGACTGCACTATGCCTGATGGTAAGCATAGTACAATCCAAAAACAATGGCGACCAACGAGTACATACTGTCCATCGCCGGTCGCCGCTGTCATGCCGGCCTGCGAAAAGCTGGATACGCACAGGCTGATCCCGAAACGCGACCCGTAAAAGCGAATCACTATGACGGGCTTTTTCGCCATATACATGGTGGTTGCGACCCAGTCAGGCTGTAAAACCCTACCACCCCGCTATCGCCATTGCCTCGTTCGTTCTTCAGCAGGGTGCACCACGTGCACGTGAAGATATGTTATCTATACTACTATACTAATATTCTAAAGCTGAAGAGTTTCTTTGCTTGAACGTGCTAATTTTAGGAGCTACTGGAAAAAAATACCTCGATTTTGCAACATTATTCATTGCTGCTCCGCTCCTATGGGTCTTAGCGTGATGATATATAGCCTATAATCTTCCCTGATAAATGAGCTATATAACACTGAAAGAATTTCCAAATCGAACCAGTAGTTCCTGAGATTACCCCTTACAACGTCACAAACTCACAAACCCACAAACTCTACCTCTTTATAATATTAGTATAGATTTCTGTGTCGCTTTGTGTTGAAGGTTTAAATTGGTAACATATTGAGCGTAAAGTGAAAAAGCTTTTTTTTTCGGTTTTAATATCTCATAATGAGAAAAAAAGCTGCCGTCTTATAACCTTTTGTCAGTCTGCGACACTTAATACTCAAAAATGGTTTGTGCTATAAAGTTTAGTAAGTAGTAGAAGTAGTAAGTAGTTATTACAGTGAAACCTGGTTAAGTGAGACATCAAGGGACCTGCAATGTCGTTTCACTTATAGAGGTATTCCACTTACCCAGTGTCTCAGATATACAGGTATAAATAAATATCTGTCTCATTTACAGAGGGTTCCATTAATAGAGGTGAGAATACAGGTTTAAACGATTCTGTTCTCCGAGATGCAGCGTGGCACTACAGCATATTGTTGTACATGGTATATATTTGAAAAACATTATAGTTACCTTTATTTATGGCGGATGCACAGTGAGAGGTGTTAGTTTCAAACATCAAAATTGTTCACATATTGAACCACTCTTTTTCTTTGTAGCACGACAAAGTGGCTTCACTTTGCCTAATGGTAAGCATAGTACAATCTAAAAATAATGGCAACCACCGAGAGACAAACTATCCATCGCCGGTCGCCGCTGTCATGCCGTTCTTGTGTCTCTTCACATTACGCTCGAAAGACCCTATGTCATTGGAAGTATGGAAGACACTGGCCGAGAAATTGTTCCACAGCTTCACGGTAAGACAAAGATATGACGTTGCGAACTTTTTAGTTCGTGCCCAGATACAATTTACCGTAAAACTGTGGCTCCAAAGCCCAGTGCACGTGGATCGGTTGCGGAAAGGGGAGAAGGGATTAAATGAAATAACTCTTCGGAACACTTGCCGTGATATAGATGGCCGTGATCGACCTTGGGCTTCATTATTATCCCAAATTATAAGCAGAAATGGTATTTTATAATGTGAAGAACCATCCTAAAATTTAAATTAGTACATGTTGCTTAGACTTTTTTGATGAGTGTATTATAAAGAGGTAAAGTTTGTGAATTTGTGAGTTTGTGACG
>MU159703.1:133563-147287 GCA_015888305.1 Antheraea pernyi
ATGCTGAAACCAGTAATAGATTCAGCGTGGCTCTACCACTTACAAATGTATATAGGTATATTGGTCATAGGTTTTTTAAATTGTGTAATTTATTGTCAGGGTTACGGCAAACCGGTGGATTGGTGGTCGATGGGCATCATTCTATACGAGTTTATCGTGGGTTGCGTGCCATTCTTCGGGGACACTCCTGAGGAGCTGTTCGCTCATACAGTCAACGGTATAATACCAAGTATTCATATAGTTAAAGGTTCTACGTGCGATTCCATATCTATGGAGGGGTCGTGGAAAGTGTCGAAGGAGGTAAAGCGGAGGGGCAAGAGGAAACATTTTATGGGAGATATTTTGTCAGCCAGTTTTGCGAGTATGGGACTCAGCAGTGAAGAGGCTGGCAGGATGGCATGATTGCGTCGATTATCGATGGACTACCATTCGTTAGTCGGAATTATATTGTGACTACCGTCTTGTCCATTATCAAAATTATGTAATTTGTTTTATTGTCCTTTGTAGGTTTTAGCATTTTACCTCTGTCGCATCTGGTGTTGAGATGGGTAGATGGTCTGGTCTAAGATGGTAAACACTATAAACTTAGGGGGGTACTATTTCTTAAGTATAGGTTGTGGAAGGTTTAAAGATTTTTGACAACCGATTTTCATTTTGAGGGTGGTAGCTAGCTTACGGCGGACTTAGAGAAAGCCCCACCGCAACATCGTACCATGCTGCGACTCAGTTGCTAGCATTCGAACCTACGTCCATCGACGCTGTGTCTGAACACGCTACTGACTAACGATAACTTATCGCCGTTTTAAAAACAAAAAACTAAGGAAAAGTGGATTAAAATGAACGAGGAACTAACAAACGAGGCAATGGCGAAAGCGGGGTGGTAGGGTTCTACAGCCTGTCTGGGTCGCAACCACCATGTATATAGCGAAAAAGCCCGTCATAGTGATTCGCTTTTGCGGGTCGCGTTTCGGGATCAGCCTGTGCATATCCAGCTGTTAGCAGGCCGGCATGACAGCGGCGACCGGCGATGGATAGTGTGTCACTCGGTGGTCGCCATTGTTTTTGGATTGTACTGTGCTTACCATCAGGCACAGTGCAGTCATTTTGCCGTGCTACAATAAAAAAAGAAAAATTTCCAACTCGAGGATTGTAGCTAGCCAGACTTGCTTTAGAAAAAGTGAAGATATGTTAATGGTAAATGGTTTATTAGGATAATAATCAGCCGCTAATGGTAAATAGTGAACGATGATGGCGAATCGCTCGTGGTTGATTGCGAACTGAAGTAATACAAATAAATAGTCCTATTAATAAAACGTAAAAGTGCACGCACTGCACAAATCATATACTGGGTGACTGGGTACTCGTTAGCAATATTTTTACAGTATACTCAGTACTGAATACTTGTTCTAAATCAATTTAAAAAATAGGTGCTTAATATTTGACATAATTATCTAGAAAAATACAAAAATTATAGTAAAACTCCAGCCGTCTATGTTAAAACACAGTGTCAATGACCGTCGGGTGAAGTGAAAGTGAAGCCAACCAACTAACAAAGGATAATTTTTCGAAGTTTGAACAGTCAAAAGGGTTTATTGTCCGTTTTATTATCAAAGAATTATAGAATTATTAACTCCCGGTCCATTTAAATTTGTATCCATATTTTCGAAAGTCTTAGAACAATCTTTAACTTAAATTCTCTTTGTTGTTAGTATTTGTTTTGATATTAATATCTTATATGTTAAACGTGACCATGAACTATTATCACACGATCGAAGTTTGCCATTCTTTATACAGTCACCTAAAAAACAGTTCGGTTATGTATCTCCGAACGAAAAGCTTTATCAACGTATCATAATATGAAAATAATTATGTAGATGATATCGAATGGCCGCTGGAAGAAGACTTCCCAATAGCGGTGGAGGCTCGGGCCATCATAACGGAACTCCTGGCGCGGAACCCTCGCGACAGACTCGGCACTGGAGGCACCCATCAAGTCAAGGTATATGTTTTTTTCTCTATCTCAGCAAGGCAATGTCTTTGCTTCTGTCGCTGTTGATATATGACATCACGTTTTGCTTAAGTATGTTTTAATTACGTTGTCTCATTTAGTACTAACTTCATTGTAGACTATATTTTTAGTAGTAAATATGACTCTGAAATATATTATCATAATATATGTATTGGTATATTATTGCATTCCTATGAAAAAGTACCAGTTCCAGTAAAAACCTTATCAAAATCAGTTCAACATATTCGAACAGTATACACACGTACAATATACATTTTTTTTTGTCAATTGAATGCGTCCTTTTTTACGATACATCAACACGTTAGGTGATCGCATGGGAATCTCGAAAGTTCTCATGCATGTTATTCGCTCATGCATATATCGATCAATATCACCGTGTAACGTTTGATACGGTATATACGTTTTTTTTTCTTTAGGAACACGTGTACTTCTACGGGTTGGATTGGAATAATTTGCTGCGAAGGAAGGCAGAGTTTATACCGCAGCTCGAGAACGACGAAGACACGAGTTATTTCGATAGTAAGTTGTTAAAATAATTTTGGTATAATATTATAAATACTAGTGACCGTCAACGGTTGAAATTTGACCATAATAAAGGGGGTATAAGCTTTGTTTTCTTCTTAATACTAATATTCGTTAATATCTACTAAATAAAACAAATGAGTGTAGTTTATACGTGGTAGTAGTAAAACCTTAAAAAAAACCGAGAAGAGTCTATATTTCATTGTTCTGCAATATCTGAAGGCTTGAGAGATATTGCTCCCACTTTACCCGACAGAGTGTTTACTCCTACCATTTTTTGTTATACAAAAAAGGTTACGGATCACAATTTCAAAGGCCTCTTATAAGAAGTTCCACTTGAATAATAAAGAAACTCGGTTGAGAAACGTGGTAGGGTTATGTATTTCACAAGTTATGAGGTTGAAAAATAGGAGAGGATTATGTATTTAACGACCTATGAGGTTGGAAAACAGAAGAGAATTATGTATTCAACGACTTATGACTTTGAAAAACTAAGGAGGGTTATATACTTAACGACTTATGAGTTTGAAAAACAAAGGAGGCCTATATACTTAACGACTTATGAGTTTGAAAAACAGCGGTGAATTGTGTATTTAACGAGTTATTAGATTGTTTGTGTGTTGCGAGGTCGGTGCGACCGGTACAACCACAGCGAGGTGGACACGGACGAGGCGGCGGAGCCCGCCGAGCCCTCCGACGAGGCGGGAGTGTTCGCCGCCTTCTCCAGCACCTCCCCGCAGTGGCGCCGGCACAACCACCACTCCTGCGCAGACCACGACTCCAGGGTTACTAATTCTTATATTTTATACGCTTTACGATATACTTTACTATGGTAAACACGCTAAAACTATACAAGGACCGGCTCTCAAATTCAGCTACCGGTTCACACATATATGTGATTGACGGTAGATATTTATTAATCTGAGCATGGTATGGTGCCACCGTGCTATGGTTTTATAAATGTTTTGCTTCATCGAAAGTTTTCACTCATTCGCAAGCATTTCTCAGTCGATAAGCTGTTGTCGCTTCAAATGATGTGTATTAATATTCATGTCGATAATCAGGTCTAGCCATACTCTTTTATAGTAAGGTGATGCCCGATTGTGAGTATTGATAAGATTGACAGTCCTATCAGTTGCTATCACTGTTATACTGCAACCCTTTCGGCTGCTTTGCATAACTGGCTGATCCCACGGTAATCTATAAGATAGAGTCACTGTTACGGATTTATTATAATAGGTCCGACCCAGACAGGTAGAGATCCCCTCGTACAGAATAACTTAGGCGTTTAATATAAATGCTCCAAATGATTGATTTATGTAAAGAAAAACTTTCAAGCACCATAAAAAGTTACTAGGATTATAACTAACAGACATACGTTTATTAAACTTCATGTTATAAAGTTTCTCTGCGCTGTAGTCTTTACTAATATATAATACTTATACCAGTTCGATTATACACTGTACTAATTTACGTTAGTACGATTATATGTCATACTAACTGGTGCCTGTGACTTTGTGTAACTGTTTTTATTGTGCACGGGAACTACGACTTGTATCTGAATCAATTGTTCCTTTTCTATGTTGTCAAGATGACAACGATTTCTGTAACACTCCGCATATATTATTAAAAAAAGCAGTGCATCTTAGTTGATGGGGTTTCATTATTTCAATATTAGTTAGTTAAATTTATTTTAATTATTTTGAAGAGGAAAAAAACAGTACAATCGTGTTGGCGGTAAATTAAAAAATGTTTAGTAAAGCAATCTTCTAAAAAGAATTGTATTGTCTATGTTCAGAGTACGGACAGTTGGCCGGGAACCCCCGACAGCGCGGGGCCACCCACCACTCCCACGGCGCCTCTGCACCATCATCCCCGGTGTCCAGTCAGTGTTAGTATTCTATTTTTATTCTCTTATAATTCTTACGATGTTTTTAATTGTACTCTTGATTTTAATTCGCGTATTTACAGCTCGATAGTTTCATTGATGCACAACACACCTTACTTAACATATAATAAATAAAATATTCCAAATTAATTAATTTGTGTCACTAAAAACTCTCAAACACCACCACAAAGAGTTTTAGTTCGGTTATATACTGTACTAATTTACATTAGTACGATTATAGTCTAATTGGTACTTATACCTGACCTAATAAGGCGTATCTTAGGGTCGTAAGGTGGGTATGACGTGTAGAATGTTCTAAAATAGACGAGCTAGGACATAGGATTTAATAGTGTGTTTAATTAAACAAATGAATGTGTAATCTTTGTAATCTCATATTAATGTAAGTATCGATTATCGATATTTTGTATGGACTGACATGGTGAATTTAATTGAAAGACATTATAATCCAATAATAAAAATTTACTCGTACACAGTGTCTCATGGTATTAGTCTTCAGAACCTCGAGAATTTATTGGTAAATAGATAAGAATTAATATCGAATTGGAGAGAGTTTAATGGAATCGGATGGAATGGACTTTTGCACCACGTTTACATTTTAGATATTTCATTGATAAAGGCGTTACTTTACGGTCACGATGAAAGTACGCGATTGGATGTTACTTTCCACTTCCGACTCGAATTGGTTGGCCGCTGTCACGTCTCACAGCAAAATCGTGGCAACGGCCAATCAATTCCAGTCGAAAGTGGAAAGCAACAGCCAGGCAAGCAGTCTGATGTTGGTTCAACGGAGGGTGTTTTTTTTTTTCGAACTGACTACGCTATTGACCAAGCAAGGTCTTAACAGCTTCACCGGACTAGTTGGGTGTGTATATAACTAAGGTGTTAATGATTATTAGGTACAAATCGATTGATCCCGGAACATGATATGTGCTGTTACATTTCAAAATAAGTATAATCCAATTGTAGTCGTTCCTAATATTTTACGCTATTGTTGAAGATTTTGTGCATGTAAAATGTAAAGATCATAAAAACTTCGTTCTCGGTGTATAAAAACTGGAAATGAAAAAAAAATACCATGTTATATGAACGATTAAAAATGGATTGAGCTCATTTTGAAATTCAACGATTGATATGTATGTCTAAGCGTAGAAGGACTGAAAAAGGTCTGGATGGACTGTGTGAAAGATGATATGTGTGTAAAAGGTGTGAATACTGAGATGACATCTGACAGGGGAGAGTAGAAGAGGAAAACATGTTGTGCCGACCCTACTTAAGTGGGATGAGGGTAAGAAGATGATGATTTATGTCTAAGCGTGGCATCATAATGCGGTGTGGGATTTGTATTGTGGTCGCGATTATCGTGTGGTATGTTTTAGATGATGGGAGGCGGCGGTTCGACGGCCGAGTCCTCGCAAACTGACAGCGATGACGTGTCGCCCGCAGCGCGGCGGCGGTCCGCCCTCCGCGCGCACCACCACTCGACTGTGCCGCTGCAGCCCTCGCAGCTCGTACACCCGCACCCCCCGCCCCTCGCGTACCCGCACCCGCACCCCGCGCCCCCGCCCACTCCCGCCCCCGCCCCCGCGCCCCCTCTCGCCCCCGTGCTCGCCATCATGCCAAGGATGTACGTATCCCACTCCGTCTCACGTGTTACACATTGATATTATCTATGTCTCTCTTTACGCGTTAAACGCCATCATATCATAAGTAAAAAGCTGTAGATACGTAACCTACATGACACCTATTTTGACAGAACAAATAGCACGATAACGCACACATACGTAAAGTAATAGCGTGACGCGACACTGTCTTGAGATAAAATGTGGCAGTAATACGGTATATTACCAATATCGTTGGTGAAAATGAAATAATTATACGTTGCTTAGATACTCGTATCTCGTGTGACGAGGCAGCCGTCAAAAATAAGTGAACGTATGACGTATCTACGGCTTTTTATAATATCATTGTTACATACATAGGGTTTCTTTACATATACTTTTAATCTAATATAGAGTATGTTATTTTTATTAATTTTAAGCTAAACACTATTATTAACAATGCTTTATTCCAGATCGGATCTACCGAAGAAAGAGGATAAGATTATTGAAAAGCCAGAAAAGTCTAAGCCGACAGCGCTAGTAACTAGCAAGTCAATGCGGCGCTCCGCCAGTACTTCTGGCTTGTCGCTCGTCATACACCCAGGTACATTTTTTAAAACTGATATAGCAAATATCGATATTACGACAATTTAAACAAATCGATATACTTCACAGAATTGAATATAAAATAACCTGGATCAGTCGATAAATATAATAGGACAAATAAATTCAGATATCGAGTTTTGCTTAATAGTTTTAAAGCGGATATCGATATAAAGAGAATCTAGTAATATCGATGAACTCGATAGAACTGAATAGAACATTCGAGAAATAAAGGTAATCCGGTGAAGCTGTTAAGACTATGCTAGGTCAATAGCTTAGTCAGTTCGAGAAAAAATCGATAAAATAACGACTCGTATGTGATTTTCATCGCAGTAACGATCATTGAAACTAATCTATTTATCTTCTTTTGAAATTGAATCATCTTATTGCAGTCTTAAATACAACATACGGAATCGAAATTTGCACAGTTCGATTATGTAATATCTAAAAAAAAACTAGGGATAGGGAAATGTTGCCAGTTTGCAACAAATTAACAACATTGCATGTTACAGCTTTTGTTTTATACTTTATAAGTTTTAACATTTGTCCACAATCTCATCCGATGTTACATGACGATATGATTCTTCTCTCTCTATCTTTATTTAGCTGTTCATTTAACGATAATCTCTTTACAGAGTTATTCGTTTATCGGTAATATCTTTATTGAGCTGTCCGCGTTTATCGGTAATATCTTTATAGAACTGCACGTTTAACGATAATCTCTTTACAGAGTTATTCGTTTATCGGTAATATCTTTATTGAGCTGTCCGTTTAACGATAATCTCTTTACAGAGTTATTCGTTTATCGGTAATATCTTTATAGAGCTGCACGTTTAACGATAATCTCTTTACAGAGTTATTCGTTTATCGGTAATATATTTATTGAGCTGTCCGTTTAACGATAACCTCTTTACAGAGTTATTCGTTTATCGGTAATATCTTTATTGAGCTGTCAGTTTATCGATATATTCTTTATCAAGCTGCCCTTTTATCGATAATCTCTACCGGGCTTCCCGTTTATCGATATTTTTTTCCTTCAACTGATCAATAATAACGTTTGTTACAGCTGACGACAGTACGCTGAGCGCCGGAGCCGGGTCCCCCTGTGCTGGTAACACTTCCTCCACCAACTCTTCGAGGGATTCCTCACCGTGCCGTGATCCACCATCTCCGTTCGCATTGCCTAATCATTCGTGAGTGGACTTTCTTTGCCAACTTTATTTTATCGTTACTTAATTTTGCACTAATCAATCCACTATAATCTTTAAGTTGTTTAGCTGTTTCATAATCGAGTAGTATAAGTTATTACATTTAAATGAAATTTTATATAACGTGTTAAATGCAAATAGGACGTATCAGAATAGTTAGTTGAAGTTTTACTGTCAATAGGGAGTGGATATTTTTCTTGTTTTTGTATTTTTTTTTCATATGTTTGGAAACGGTTTACAAATCGATTAATAATTAAAAAACATTTACGACAAATCTATACTTGGAACGCGACATGACATCACAAATGAATCTATGTATTTATCTTCTGTCATTAATAAATTGTCCTTCTCGCGACTATATGATTACATCAGTACCTCATTCAGCTGGTTTCTGTGTGATAGTATGTGAATTTTCATCTCAAAATCAACTAAAATACACAAGTTTTTACACTAATTAGAATGTCGATATACGTTGATATTATTACACCCATCTATCGAATCCGTAAAAATATCGATTAAGTTATGTATCGATGAAGTCGTCTCATGTATCAGACTTAGCAAAACCAGTAATAGTTTCTTAGGTAATAGTGTTAGGTTTTACAATAAAGTCCCAAAACATATTACCGATTAGCCGGACTGTAAATTTAATCGCCACGTTAAGCGGGTTTTAGTGTCGTAAGGTTATTATAGAGTGGATCAATAAATGAACGATGGTGACGTCTGGAATTGTCTCCTCTCTGTGCATCCACTAAAAACGGTATTGTAACGTATAATGTATCGGAGATTATATATATATATATATATATATATATATATATATATATATATATATAAAGATGTACCCGATCGAGTTACTTGCCAGTTCTTCTCGATGAATGGGTTGTTTTCCGAACCGGTGGTAGTTTTGACGTTCATAAGCGACTTATTAGGCCTAAAATGGATGCACAGAGAGTGGCATCGTTCACGTATTGATCAACCCTTTAATAGCGTTTATGTATTAAGACCCGATTGACATAACACTAGAACCTACTATCTGGAAAATCGGTAATGTGTTTTGGGACTTTGCTATAAAATCTAACTAACTATTACCTAAAAAACTGTTACTGGTCTTAGTAAGCCTGAAACATGGAGTGACCAGTTTGTTATTGTTACTAGTATTTACATTATGTCGGTTTTTATTAAATCCTCAAGCCAAGATGATGGTCGCCTTGTTAGAACTTTCCAGGGAGTTTTTATGGCAAGTCCGAGTTCACGGTCCATGGTATTATTTCCAACCCATTTCACTTATGCACAATACCGAAACTGTATCACGTAAAACCATGACTATTACAAAAAATAGAGTTGAAGGCTATGAATAAATTGTCTACACACATGAGAGTCTTAAAATCTATTGTGAAGAAAAAAAACACCTTTCTTTTATAATTTTAATACGGTTATATGTTATTATAAACTCCTTTAAGTATTGATTGCTACATATTATAACAATGGTTTTTATGATTTTGCCAGTTTGATCCAAGCGTCGAAGCCTCCGATAGTAGTGCGGCGCGGACCGCGAGGTTTCGGTTTCACGATACACACGGTTCGAGTCTATTACGGCGATTCCGATTACTACACGATGCATCATTTGGTCTCGGTGAGTGCTTATTTATTATCTCTATGGTTATTATAGTTCATAATTATTACACTCGGTTCAAAATATTATAATCGAAATATAGAAAAAAATTATTTTAAAGTGTAACTTTCCAACGTCGAATATTATTGCAATCTTTGGTCGATAACGCCTGAGAAGCCATAAGAAATAGCTAACAGTAATATCTTATCTAATCAGACTGAGTAAGAAAGACCGAATGGATAGATTTTATGGTTTTTTTGAAGTGAAACTTCTTTAGAATCGTTGATTTCAAACCGGATTCAAAGGAAAAAACGACAGGTAAGAGACACATATACAAAAATTAGTGAGCCAGAGCAATTGTCGGTGTGTTTGTATATAGCACACTGTTTAATACTTGCTTGTATTTGAGCATTTAACGTGTGTTAGTATATGTGAAAAGTACGTGTGCTAATACTACTGTACACTGTATGCGGCTGCGCGTTACAGCTTTTTAGTAAGAAGTCAGCGTGGTGTGTTATTATTTTACAGTGTTTGTGAATATTTTTATATCTTGTTGTGCTAAATAATAAGTTCATTTTTAAACAAATAAACTTTGTAATTATTCTACCCTTGTTATATATATTCATCTCATTCTTTTGTCGATTTACTGAAGTTTCACTTCTATCGTGTGTGAATCGCACACACACCTGTTTTTTATAGAATTAAGTATATTATCTATAGAAAATATTGTATGAGGTTTGATATTAACCATTGAATTATTGAAAAGTCATTATATTGGTTTGACCGGTGAAGTATCATTTCGATGTCCGCAGGTTCGAACCCTGACACGGGGGGCCCGTCTCTCCATTGCACTGGTTCGGCCGTCTGGGAGACAGTCTACGCGTGCCAGGCTGTCTCTCTGTAGCGGGAGGCCCAGGATCTTGTTTCTGGGCCGGCCGTCGGGGCGACATGCGGAGTGCCTCGTCATCCCTTGTCCCCCATTATGGCGGTTGCGGGCACCCATGGGGTTTTAGTCCGTGCGAGTCGCACATAACCCACTCCCTCCCCCGGGAGGGTGGCGTATTCAGTAGGATTTCCCCATAAGGGTGTACGCAACTATTTAAAATTTCAAGGTCAAAGGTCACAAAAATCGTTTTTTTTTTTGCGCTTTTTTTGTAAATATCTCATCTCCTATGGGTTTTTTTGCTATTTGTATTCACTATCAATATTGTAGAATACAAAATTCTCTCCAATTTTTGTTTAAAAATATTTATTTTATACGGTGAACTGGTTTCGAGATGGAGGGCGGAGAGCGTGCGGTCACAGGATCGATTCAGGTCAACCGGTGCCTCCGGTTGAAAACGCGCCATATATAGTTGATGAACTATCGATAAATCAATGATTATAAATATTTGTCAATTTTTATTAACTATTATATTATAAAGGTTTATAATATAAATACGGCGATAGCGAACGAAACAGGTTTATCACAATAATATTAGTGCGCCAACGAGGAATTCACAATTGTTCAACATTGTTCAGAACTGCCACGAACCAAGTGCCGCGGGGTCGCGAGCGCAGTGATCGACCAAAAACAAATGCTCCGCCCCCTCGTTGACACAATTTTTTTTTTTTATAGTAGCACAGCAAAGTGACTGTACTGTGCCTGATGGTAAGCACAGAACAATCCAAAAACAATGGCGACCACCGAGTGACACACAATCCAATGTCCATCGCTGGTCGCCGCTGTCATGCCGGCCTGCGAAAAGCTGGATATGCACAGGCTGAACCCGAAACGCGACCCGCAGAAGCGAATAACTATGACGGGCTTTTTCGCCATATACATGGTGGTTGCGACCCAGTCAAACTGTAAAACCCTACCATCCCGCTATTGCCATTGCCTCGTTCGTTATTTAGCAGGGTGCACCACGTGCAGGTGAGGTTGGCTTGGATGTCTCAAGTCTTAGATGTTATTTGACACCCCTAACAATATTTTATAAGTAACTAATCACGCGGCAGCAACACCACCTGTTGGTATGCATTCTATGTTATAAAAAAAAATATATAGTCACAGAACCTTGTGTTAATTGGTTTGACTGACCGAATACAAGTTCCTTATTACAATTGGTTGAAATATGATTTGTTCTCAGTTCGTTGGATAACCATATACATCATCTAGATAGTCACAAGGGTAGATTCAAATGTCCCGACTGCGTGAAGACGTTCAAACATCGCGGCGGACTAAAAAACCATATCATGTGAGTTCTTTACACTTCGTTACGTTACAGAATGAGCTAAATCCAATTCTAATCGTTCGTATAACATGTCTAATTTTTTTTCCACATTTCCAGTTTTTTTATACACCGAAAATGACGTTCAAATTTTACCATTCATAACGTTTTTGGTTTTTTCTTTATGGTCGTCATATTTTACTTGTAGATCATTTGAAGATTTTGAAATATAACGTTATAATATTAGGAACGGCTAAAACTGGATTTAGCTCATTTTGAAATGTTAACGACACATTTGTTTTATTTTAAGGTGTTAAAAATATTAACAGTGATCGAATTCTTTGAGAAAGATTGTGTAAAATAAAACTTACATTAAAATCTGTGCGCCATTATTATGCATTTAATTGCAGTCACATTGTAATCTCACTACATCTGCCTTTTGAAAAAATATAATTTAAATAACATGTAATTCGAAACATATGGTTACACTTCTTCTGATATTATAAGTAAAAAGCTGTAGACACGCTATTTTCACTTCTCAGAATCGGATTTGTATGGAAAAGGCTCGTCTATTTTTGGTTATCAATTCACTCCCTAGATGGCACTGTTATACATTTTTTTTGGCAAGTTTGATAATAAAAGATGGTGGACGACAATTAATTTTGACATTTCAAAATGACAACTTTCAAATATTTGTTATCATTCACTTCGTTTACGTATCTGTTACGAGAGTGTGCTCCCTTAAATTTTCTTGTCTCCCACAAACAATTTTATCTTTTGTCCGGATCTACTTATAAACATTGACTCCTGCATATACATACTTGGATTTAGATATGCCTTACGATGAATATATTCATTACAAATAAAAATGATCAAAAACTTGTATACGATTTACGCAGTACCGCTGTATGCATACATACATAGCTATAAATGTACATTTATAACCAACAATGTTAGTTCGAAAGTCATATTATAGAGGCGTGGTGATTACGCCCATACCTTCCTTCGGGAAGAGGCCTATGGCCCTGCAGTGGGTCTCTTACAGGCTGATATTGACATATATGTACATAGGCCCCTATACGACATGTCGCTAGTCTGACGCAAGCACAATATGGCCGGTCACGTTTACTAGCATGTCATGACGCTAAATTATAAATCTATATCCTGTCAAAAGTACTGCTCAACGCGTTTAAAGAAGTTTTCACTTCAAAACTCACAATCCCGTTTACAATATATGTTAGGATAGGGTAAATAATTTAAGAAAAATGCCTTTTTTCCTACCTAAGAAACCTATGTTATGTAAGTTTTTGTTAACTAAATGTAACTTACAGTTAACTATTCCTCTATCCTCAGTTTCAGTGTTTAAGAAAAGATAAATGTAAGTGTTCTGTCAACTGTCAAGCTGATTGATAGCGGAGATCCCTCTACAGAGACGTCGAGTTTTTGGAGAACGACCGTCTTTTTAAAACTGTACCTTCTTATCCATAATAATTGGACAGACAGCAATTGAATTTAAAAGTAAGTTCCTTTTTTTCCTTATTTAGTGACATGTTTGTTTCTGATTTATAAACGTTACAAGACAAGGAAAAGTACATGATATATTGTTACAAATAGAAACACTTATTGATCTAAAAGAGTTTATTGGTCAAAATTAAAATACTCTTTATTAAATTTAGGCCCTGAGAAGGCACTTATGAACGTCAAAACTACCACCGGTTCGGAAAACAACCTGGTCATCGAAAAGAACCGGCAAGAAACTCGATCTGATTCATCTTTTCATATTAAATAACATATTTTTTGATTATTACAACATAATAGAGACATAAAACTACATTCGTTTTTAGTGGCTGCACAGAGAGAGGTGTCACTTCCAGACTTCTATCGTTCACATATTGATCCACCCTGTAATAACCTTTATGTATTAAGACCCGCTTGACTTGAACGTACTATCCGGCAAATCGTTAATGTGTTTTGGGACTTTGTTATAAAATCTAACACAGAACCTACTATCTGGAAAATCGGTAATGTGTTTT
>MU159704.1:18262-40085 GCA_015888305.1 Antheraea pernyi
GATCTTGGTCTGTCATGTAGTGGATTTGATTTTTTATTCATAATCTTGTGTTACTTGACTCTATATTGTGTGAAATCAGTGGTGTTTTATGTAAAATAGTTTGTTTATTTTCCATAAGTGAAGTGAATGGAAAATAATACCACGGACCATGAATTCTGAGATGCCACAAAAACTCCATGGAAAGTTCTAACAAGATGACCACAGTCTTGTTAGTTCATTGAAATTTTATCAAGAAACTTGTAATATCGATACTCACTTGACAATGGCAGTAATAGTCTACTAGAAGACTGGTTTCCAAAAATGGAATGGAAGAAGAACATGTAATACTATTAACTACTTGACAATGGCAGTAATAATCTAAAAGATTGGTTGCCAATGACAATACCTCTAGGTCAAAGGAGCCCAATAGAAGGTTATTATTATTACGAATATACTGACACTTCTCGTTATGGTTTAATGGTGTGACCGATGGAATATCAATCCGATGTCAGCAGGTTCAAACCCCGGCATATACCAACGAATTTGGAAATATGCGTACATTTATTAATTTAAAATGATAACACTATCAGCTGAAGGAAAACATTGTCAAATGTTTTTCTAGTACCACCGTATTGAGAATTTGAAATCGGTCAATACGTCAAGGACTGTAGTGGTAATTATGTCACAGCTTCCATTAGAAAGAGGCTTAGGACCCTATAGTGGTTCTTACAGGCTGATGATGGTGATGAGTGAGTAGCCAATGGATAAAGTTCACGGAGATCAGAAATCAGCGGAGATATTTGGAGGAGGCTTTTAGGTGATAAGGGACCGTGATCTAATTTCAATTTAACATTTTATAATTATTCTATGAATATTTTTATTTCAAATTTTCTGTCAGATATATCTGTTACAAAGACACAATACCTCAAATTCTTATTAATCTCTTCGAATTTAATACAAAAACTTCCTGTGTGATTATTTTTAATTATGAATTCAAGGATTATATGTTATAACTAAATTGATAACGTGTAAAAATAATCAATAATATTTTCAGAAAGGTTATATGGAAAATTAAATAAATTGTAATAAATCTGTATGGTATAGAAAAGATTATAGGCTATTTCTTTATCGGGCAACTAGCATATATATAAAAGTCTTACGTCTCCTGGGCTTGCAGGTGACACTCTTGCTGGCGTCACTGGGTTCACCAGGTCCAGCTTCGTTGACAGCCTTCACTCGGAACTCGTATTCGACACCCTCGTCCAGGTTGGGGACTGTCGCCTTCTCGTTGTCATTGGGACCGACCTTCAAATCAAGAATATTATACATTACTCATTATAAATAGCCAACTGTGTCCGCGACTCTGTCTGTGAATGTTACCGTTATTCTATTCTTTGTCCTCAAATATAATGTTTCACAGCGTTTATTATTTTTTTTTTTATATATTAAGAGACAAACGAATAGGTCAGTCACCTGATGTTAAGTGATCACAACCGTCCATAGACACTAGCAACACCAGGGGAAACAAAAACGCCTTGCGAACATGTGTATGGGGGAGGGGGAGGGGAAGGGAGCTCCGGCGCTCTCACTGAGCGAACTAAACGCAACAATGCAAGCACTGTTACTTCACGTCGGTGGTAGTAAGTACCCCGGACGAGCCGACTCATTCATGCTGAAACTAGTAATAGCTTCAATGTGGCTCTACTACCTACAGATAAATTTAGATGAATCTTACAAAAATTGATTCGCTACAGCGCCATTTATGGCGATTTATATTGAAATTTAGACTTCTAACTTCTCCTTCTATAAAAATAACACTTAGGTACGCCAACTGTCAAAGAGTGTTTATGTTAATCGGTCTATTTTCATATATTTCATTCCACATTGAGTATATTCTACCCACTAAAGAAAGAGTAGTGCATCTATATTTCTATCTATATCGAGTTATACATATATGTATGTATACCTGTATATTCAGAAACAAGAAAAAAGTTGCTTGAGTATTTATTTTTATGTTTTATATTGTAGTTTTTTTTGTCCATATATGAGCTTCTGTTACCAAAATTACACGTAATCAAATAATAAGTTTCTCAATACCTCGCTAGAAGCCCAGAAAACAAGTTTTTTCAACATCTCTTCGACTTGAATTTTAGCTAAATTATATCCGATTTGCGTTTGCCGACTGTACTTAGTATTAGCTATGTAGTTACGAAATAATCTAAGTTCGTCTAAAAATTTATCATCGTATGTTCACGATTCGTGTACTCGATCTTACCTCACAAGCCTTCACCCATTTAGGCGAGCCGACTTCTCTCTTCTCGATGATATAACCGGTGATAGGAGCGCCGCCATCTTTGAATGGCTTCGCCCATTTGAGGTCCACGTGGTCTTTATCCCAGTCGACAACTTCAGGAGTGCCAGGTTTACCGGGCTCGTCTAAAATCAAGTTACTATTTCACGAACCCGTCGTATATAAAACATAGAAATAGCGAGAAAGTCTTTTCCTAATGTCCATCTTACAATTAGTATCCCAGCTATCTTAAGGGTTGCTTAAGTTGAAGATGTATCCCATAGTACATCAAGATTTCACATGAGATCACCTCACATACGTGCACACATTACACACATAGTGGAAGGGTTTATTTTTCCCCTTAATCGAACTGAATCGAGTAGTTTAGTTCGTTTCACATCAGATATACATGTAAACGTTTGTGAATCATGCAATTTTAATTGTATGACTCACAAACGAATATATGTATGAATAGCTTAGAATAGTTTAGCTAGGTCAGATCCGGGATATCAGCAACACCCCAAGCCGAGTTGTGCCGCGCACCCTCGAGCTAGTTGCCTAAATAAAATCGGCTGAGTGCCTTAAGCGCTCGCCTTGTAGTCCGGTGAAGCTGTGAAGGCCTTACAAGGACAATAGCATAGTCGGTGCGAAAACAAAATCATCAAGATTTACTTGTAAGCAACATTCTCTATGTTTAGCATATTTACCATATCCTAAGATGCAGAGTTCTACCACATCGTCATTTAATATCAGATGTTTCGTGGTTAATCGTTAAAACCTATGATTTCTAATTAAATTCCCTTTTTAAACGAGTTCGAAAAAGGAGGAGGTTATGTTCGGTATTATATATTTTGAAGTGAAACTTCTAATGCTACTTCCAAAAAGGTTGCGTTAAATGTTTAACGCTATCATGGAGGGGGTATGAAAGCACTGTTGTGTTAAACGTTCAACGCTCCTGGGGAGGGGGAATAGAAAGAGACAGAGCGAGAAGAATAATCAAACAATTCGTATCTTACTTTAGTTATCATAATCTCATTGTAAATGTTATACGTTTGGATATTTTTCCACTCGAAAATGATAATTATAAGATGCGATCAATTGTAAATTGTAAGCAATGTTAATAAAGTTTGTCTTAAAGAAACAATATGAATTCACTAAAAATAAATTTCTACCCATTCCTATTTCCATTTCCACATTACGAAGTTTCACTTCTTCCGCGCCGAGGGACTCCACGCACTATTTTATTTTTATTTCTTATGCATGTTACCCTATTTCTATGTTATTATGTTTACTTCTTTACTGTTCTTTGCTAGTCTATCAGTTAATAAGGAGTTTAATCTGTTTACTTTTATAAATGTAAAGGTAGGAACATTCACCTTTATTTGAATACAGATACACATATTACCTTACTAGCTTCGGCCTGCGAATTCGTCTCTTTCTCTCAAAAGGAAAAAAAACGATTTTGAAACATTCTTCATTGGTGCTCCGCTCCTACTGATTGTAGCGTGATGATATATAGCCTATAGCCATCCTCGATAAATTATCTATCTAACACTGAAAGAATTTTTCAAATCGGGCCAGTAGTTAGCTGGGATTAGCGCGTTCAACCGCACAAACAAACCCTCGACCTTTATAATATTTGTATAGATTATATCGAGCTAATTTTTTTTTGTCTCTGTCTCTTTCACCCTTTGAGCAAGTACACATTTCCATCCTCTTCTAACTCTACTATAGTGCCTAAAGAAGTCTCACTTGGAAAAAAAAAATATAGTCCTGAAATACCTACCGAAGGGATTCTTTGCGATAACCGAATGTTCAGCTTCGAGAGGCTCCGATTGGCCTTCGTTGTTCACAGCCGATACTCTGAACTTGTACTCGTGTCCGGGTATAAGATTCTCTATCTCCGCTTTGGGGTCCTTTGTTTTGAGTGCTGGCATCCACCGGCCTGTCTCCGTGTCCAGCTTCTCGACCAGGTAGTGGTCGATGGGGGCGCCACCGTCGTCTAGTGGTGGGTTCCACTTGAGTGTACAACCTTCCTTATGCACGTCCGTGACCTAGGACCATGATAAACGACTCCAATTTAGCTATTTTCTCATAAACATGTGGTGTATAGAAGGTAACTTCATTTTATATAATTACATAGTCGTAATGTAAAGGAAAGATTGGTAAAATACTTATTACAATGTAATAAGTTAGTTTAATAATATTTCGATGTAAGAGGAGAGTGATATTCGTTATATCAATTTAGTTAATATTGAGTATTTTTATCAAACCTTTCAGAGTCAGAAATAGATCTCTTAATAATAAAACTATATGATATGATTCCTATTTATAGTTATTTATATTTTGCATTTGTTGAAAATATACAGAACTGTAATTATTGCCATAGACAATGTCATATTTTATTTTTATACCTATGGAGATTATTTTTTTATCACATTCTGTATTCGATATCTCGACAGAATCGATTGTATAAAAAAATCGAATAAAAATACATTCAATCGATACACATCGAATAAACTCACACCGACGTACACTATGATTCAAATTCATTAAAAAAATCCGCTCACCCTCAAAGGTCCTTCAGGTTTAGCCGGTACATCGAGGACCTTGACTTCAATAGTGGCCTCATCCCTGCCGCTGCTGTTCTCAGCCTTGAGGGTGTAAGTGCCGCTGTGTTTTCGTGACGCTATCACGACAGACAGCTTCGTCTTGTAGTCCTCCACGTCCACAGAGAGGTCATCTCGAGTCGAGAGACGCTCCTTATTGTGGAACCTGATGAAGGAATTTACACCGTGATGAAATCACAACTTGTGGTAGAGCTCATTCTAAGCACGACTGATTAGCAACCACCCTCATGTTGAAAATCTATGGCCAAGCATCTACAAAAATGTTTCGGTAATTTTGCTTGAGATCTAGACACCCCCCACCCCCCCCTAGATTTAATGTGATCGGAGCTTTCAGAGAAGAAAATCATCATGATGCAATCATAGCATTATTTTTTATAGGAAGCAAACGAACAGGTGGGTCACCTGATGTAAGTGATCACCACCGTCCATGGACACTTGCAACACCAGGGGAGTCACAAGTGCGTTGCCAGCCTGTGTTGGGCGGAAGGAAGGGAAGGGGAAGGGGAAAGTGGAAGGGAAGGGGAGGTTGGTTTCCGGCGCTCTCACTGACCGAAAGAAACGCAACAATGCAAGTACTGTTACTTCACGTCGGTTTTCTGTGAGAGGGTGGTACTACCCCGGGCGAGTCAACCCATTCATGCTGAAACCAGTAATAGCGTCAGTGTGGCTCTACCTAAGGACTTATTAAGTGTGGTCTAAGGACTTATTATGGTAGGACTTTCTCAACAAAAGGTCTGGTAAAAGCTTTATTTACTATTGATGATACTGGGGAGGGGAGGGTCAAGTATGTCTAAGATTCTACATATTTAGAATACTATACGGTCCCCGAATTTAAATTGTTGGCATTTAAAGCATAACTAGTGAGCGCCCAGTGGTCGACATTCGACCATAGTTCATTGATTTTTTAAAGTTTGAACTTCATTAGAGTTCTTTTGTCAACTTACTTGTATAATCAGATGTTTTTATCATGGTTACTTAGTTATTAAAATAATAGTTGTATGTTATAATATCATTGTTGAATGTAGAATGAAAAAGGGTAATTGGAACGTACGAGTAAAATAATACATATAGTGGAGCATAGCAACCTCCTTCACAACCTTTTTTGAAGTTCTTTATTGACAGATGTCAAAATGTCTTTTTTATTTACATGTGTGTATATGTTGTGTAAAATGGAAGCATTAGTGTGAGTAATGCATATTTTAATTAATTTAATGTACTTCTAATGCATTTTATATAAAATAAATAGGTTTCTGCACTTCTCCTCCATATAAACTTTAATAATGCCAAGTTTCACGTTCATCCGTTCGCGCATTTCTCTCAAAAAGGGATACAAAGTTTGGGCTTCACGTATTAGTATATATGATAAGCAAGGATTTTTGTAAAATAAATCACCTATCTTGTTATTAAGATCATTACCATATTTTCAATCAAAAATATTCAGAAACTTACCAAGTCTTAGTCGGTGGAGGTTCACCGGATACTTTGACATCCAGTCTGATATGTTGTCCAGCCTTGATTGTGATGTCGCGCATGTTCGTGCGATCGATCTTCGGCGGTGCTGTACAAATAACAATCAACTTAACATGTATTACTTAAAATATTCAAGACCCTGAACATTCCGATGATAGTGATTTAAGACCAAAATCATAATTATCATAGATCAATCCGTCCAATCAATATTAATTTCAAACATGGAAAGATATATCTTTCTCTTTCGCAGCTAGATGGCGCTACTATAATATTATGTATGTCTTTGACATGGTGATAATAATAAAAATTTTTTTTTTTGTTTCGTTAGATCTGATGTTAACGTTTGACAGTAAAATAATCAATCTAAACAACGACCAATAACACTGGACACGTCGTCTTAACGAAATTTGTTTTAACGCCATCTATTTACCCATACTCGGTACTACATTGTTAGCTGTACATGACTAAAATGTTTATTATCCTTACGTAATCAGAAAAATTGCACTTTAATAAATTTTACATCCTGATATTTGCTTAAAGTGTACTCACCAAACCTGTCCTTAGCCAGTAGGTTATCGGTAGCCGTGGAAGGTTTGCCAGGTCCCGCTTTGTTGACAGCCTTCACCCTGAACTGGTAAGTCTTGCCTTCGATCAAGTCCGGCACACGGGCCTCTGTCTTGTTGCCGGGTACCTGGGCAATGTTATTTGCCAGTTTTATCATAGTTCATCTACTCGTATGAGCTAATTTTGAATATACTGGTCGACATTTCTTCATATAACTACAGTATGAAATTTCGGCCAAACCTTACCTCAACGGCTTTTACCCATTTTCCGGTATCCCTGTCCTTCTTCTCGACGATGTACGCCGTGATGGGAGCCCCACCATCGTTGGCTGGCTTCTCCCACTTGAGGTCCACGTGCTCCTTGTCCCAGTCCTTGAACTCCGGTTTGCCTGGTGCATCTGGCTCGCCTGTATAATTAATTTTCAAGTCTTAGTCCAAAACTCCAATCTTTCTATATTTTTACCATGACAAAGAAACTTTTATAACATAGATTAAGGAAAAAAGAGTAGAATATTTGTCGATGGTAGCTGAATACCATCCTCGAGTCGAAAATCTGTCACCAACACCAGCAGTAATGCTTGACAGCCAGTTCTTCTCGAATATTCTTATAGACCACATCACCACTTAATATAACCTGATATTGATATCAAACGAGTAAACCTATAGAATATGTAGAGGAAAAAATTAACTGATCAAAACCGCGACCAGCTAAACCCAGTCACTGTGACAAGTTTTATAACCAACTTATAAGAAA
Organism: Antheraea pernyi; assembly: GCA_015888305.1. NCBI lineage: Eukaryota > Metazoa > Arthropoda > Insecta > Lepidoptera > Saturniidae > Antheraea > Antheraea pernyi. The sequence continues at coordinate 25,949 of MU159704.1, forward strand.
GAAAAAACATTTCATATGTTCCGAAAGGTGCAAATTAACTTCAATGGGACTGTAGTCAACGTCTATGAAATATTTAAAATGAAATGAAGACGTTCAGTTTTAAATTTGTCTCCAAGAGTAAATAAAAAGTATTCCTGCCGGTGTACTTAAGAATGAGATTCGGTGAGTTTTGTTTTTTATACATCATCGGAGACAAACGAACCGGCGGTTCACCTGATGTTAAGTGATCACCACCGTCGATAGACACTTGCAACACCACGAGGAGAGAGTGCAGGAGGGCGTGTGGGAAAGGGGAGGGGGAAGGGAGGTGTATATCTAACGCTCTCAAAGACGGAACGAAACGCAACAATGCGTGCACTGTTACTTCACGTGGGTGTTTCTGTGTGTCGGGTGGTAGTACCGCAGGCGAGCCGATCCATTCATGCTGATACCAGTAATAGCTTCAGCGTGCCTCTACCATCTACGTGAGGAAGCCTATGAATTTTTATTTAATAATTGGTGAGTTTGTGGCCAAACGTAACCTAGTCACTTACAAGGTAATAAAAAAAATAGAGAGAAAGTAAAAAAATCTCACCATAAGGATTCTTAGCTGTGGTAGCTGTCTCGGTGACGAGCGGTTCGCTCTCACCCTCGGGGTTGACCGCTTTGACCCTGAACATGTAGTCCTTGCCCTCATTGAGGCCAGTGACGTCAGCCTCAGGGGTCTTGGTGGTGCAGACCGGGACCCATCGTCCTGAATCGGTGTCCATACGTTCCACGACATAGTTCTCGATGGGTTCCCCGCCGTCGTCTTCGGGGGCTTCCCATTTGAGTTTACAGCCGTCCGCTTTCACGTCAGATACCTAATGATAAATTAAGAATATATTTTTTATATACATCAATAAACTGATTAGAAATAATGGCAAAGGTTCAATCGCACTCAAAAAATAAATAGACTACATCTACAAAAAATTTGAATAGTCATATTCTAATGCCGATATGTTTTATTAAATAGGATTATGTAATTTTATATATGTTTGACAGAGAAAATGACCCAAACTATTTATATGAGCGTAAATATTTTACCACTAATAAATATAAATTACTTCTGAGTATTTATAGGCTTTCTCGACTAAAACCATAATAAATACGACAAAAATCTTAATCGACTGGTGTTATATCATCTATTTCATGTCTATAAGTCCAAATACGTTGACTTAATCTATACTAATATTATAAAGAGGTAAAGTTTGTGACGTTGTAGGGGGTAATAGTAGGGAACTACTGGTCCGATTTGAATAATCCTTTCAGTGTTATATAGCTCATTCACCAAGAATGGTTATAGGCTACACCATCACGCTAAGACCAATAGGAGAGGAGCAACAATAAAAAATGTTTTAAAATCGGGGTATTTTCTCCTTTTGAGAGCTTCCGCTGCGCCTTAGCCCAAAATAACTATTCCACGCGTGCGAAGTCGCGGGCAGAAACTATTAACTAATTATATTATCTATAATCTATACTAATATTATAAAGAGGTAAAGTTTCTGAGGTTGTAGGGGGGTAATATCTGGGGAGTCGGAGAAAAATGGTCGAACGAAAACGTTTCTTACGAACACTGCCTTAATTATGAGATATATATGATTGAGTTTTAGAGAAAAGTTGTAGCTTGATAATGCCTATTACCGCCCAAGAATTAAAAATAGATATGGGTTGTTAGTATCATAAAGAAATCTACTAATAAAAAATATCAACATTTACAACTTACAAATATAGTACGAACAATGAACGGATAGATGGCGTTAGAAACAATACGATTATGTCGTGTAACGTGTAATAGTAAAGAACTGTAATTTGTAGTACATTAGTATTTTGTAAGTACAAACACTACTAACCTTCAAAGGACCCTTAGGCTTCGATGGTTTGCTAACAACCTCGACTTCCACATCCACCGTATCAGTTCCGGAATCGTTCTTAGCGGTCACCGTGTACTTGCCAGCGTCCTCTCTGGTCATCTTCTGTCGTAGGAACGATGTGTGGTAGTCCTTGTTCTCGATCTTCAACCTCTCCTCTGTCTTGAGGGTCTGGTCGTTGAAGGTCCACGTGATTGTGGGCTCGGGTTCACCCTTGACGTCGGCCTCCATCTTGAGAGGTTGGCCGACCTTGATCTTCCTCTTTTGGAGGGTCTTTCTGTCGATCTTCGGTGCCACTGTTAATGAGAATCGATAATATTTATTTATCGACATTTTTACAATTGAATTTTGTCCTTAAATTTAAAAATGAGCTAAATCCAATTTTAGTCGTTCGCATAACACTGAGAATGAATTTCATATTATGCCGTCCATAAGGTTTTTTTTAATGATCTTCGTATTTTACTTGTGCAATATTATAAGATCTTGAAAATAATATGCCGTCCATAAGGTTTTTTTTTAATGATCTTCGTATTTTACTTGTGCAATATTTTAAGATCTTGAAAAATAATGTAAAATACTAGGTAACAGCTAAAATTGGATTTAGCTTATTTTGTAATGCAGCGATACAATTGTCGGAAATGAAACACAATAATTTCTTTAAAAGTCAATATTCTTCATGTGTTTTTTTTGCCAGAGAGTGTAACAATATTGTAGACTAGGTTTTGCTCACGGCTTCGCTCACATGATTTATCATTTTTTCATTTCAACAATTCATTTTTTTCTGAATTAGAACCCTATGTCCCGTATTATGACCCTGACAAAGTGTATGGAAAATTTTATTATGAGTAAACTAGGGATCGTGAAATCTGTTTAGACGAGACTTATAAATAAAGGCTCCGACTCGTCCATGGAATAATACTTTTTCCAAAATTGTAATGACAACACTTATCATTGAGAAAAAAAGTAAGTACTAAACAAAAAAAATAAGGAAATCGGTAGACAAAAAGAATAAAAGGAGTAACCTATCTTATCCTAGTCTATTTATATAAATCGGACTTTAATTCATTAATTTCTCAAATTTCAATATTAAAGAGAAAATAAGTTTAAAAACAACAAAAACGTTTTTTTTTATACCTGAAGTTCTTACTCTCATCGAGTAATTTTAAAACGGTTCAGTACAAGTAGCATCAAATCGATACTTACAAAATCTCGGTTTAGCGATAACAGACTTGCTGGGTTCAGATGGTTCCGATTGTCCGGCCTTGTTAAGAGCGATCACACGGAACTGGTACTCATGACCCTCCTCGACATCTGTGACACGACCAGTTGGCCTGTCACCGGTGGTCTTAAGGCAGTCCTGCCAGGATCTGGTGGAACAAGAAATAACAAAATGTATCCTGCAAATCTTTATACCAGGTGAATGTTTAGACAGTAGCAATATTTATGAAGGACAACTCTGCACTCGATTCTCGTTCTAAATCAATTAAAAAAATTGGTGCTTAATATTTGACCTAATTATCTAGAAACATACAAAAATTATACTCAATCCTCTAAGCGTCTATGTTAAAACACAGTTTCAATGACCGTCGGGTGAAGTGAAAGTGAAGCCAAACAACTAACGTAGGATAATTTTTCCAAGTTTAAACAAACAAAAGGATTTATTGTCCGTTTTATTATCGAAAGTTATTAACCCCGGGTCGCCACTCGCAAGTTCTACCACCGGTCATTCAACCGAGGTTTATTTAAGTTATTATCCACACTTTTGAGATTCTTAGAACAAACTTTACCTAAGGTTCTCTTTGTTGTCTTTTAGTATTTGTTTTGATATTATTATTTTATGTGTTAAATGTGACCATGAAGTGTCATCTCCTAGACTACCGCGGGTGTCTATCTTTTCAACTGGTATATATAATTCTTCTGTCCGTGTGATGACTGAACTCTTTCTAAACGGCTAGAAAGATTCTGATAAAAAAAATTGTGGGTGTTCAGGTATATTCTAGAATAGTTAGGATTCACAGTTGGACCCGGTAGGTGGCGCTGGAGTTGAATCTTTAGGATTTTTTTTATAATCAAGGCATGACAAGGTCCGCCTGTTCCGCTAGTCTATATAAAAAAAATCAATTTCCCAATATATGTAAGCGTATCACTTCAGAAGGGGTTCTCCTATTTGGCTGGTTCTTTGTTGTATTGGTAAATGTCAGGACAATATATGTAAAATAAAATATTTCTGAAATCGTACGAGAAAGAGAAAAAAATGGGTTTAAAATCCGCATATAAAAAAGTTAGTGAGACAGATGATAACAAAGATCTTCAAAAATAATGACTGGAATGGAGAATTCAACGTTCAGCTGTTTACTTGCCATTTTATTTCATTACTCATACTGTAAAGGCATGGTCTCATTTTCTGCTGCAGCTATGCGAAACCGGGGAGAACAGCTAGCCATATATATATATTTACATAATTAAAACCGTCACTCAGGCGTTCGTACTAATAACCTATTAAGTAGGTACTACTGACCTATACTAATTTAGAATTGGCTGGTAGTACATAACCAGTACTAAAATACTTAATTTTAATTGGTTGTACACTAATAACCAAATGCCTTAATGCAGTCAACAAATAGGCAAGATATTCACATGAATCACTTGAACAATCAGACCATATCTCTATCAGATCATATCTATGTGAATATTCCGTAACTGTACGTAAAGTCTTTTTTTATAGTCAGTGACTCTTTTGGTTTATAAGGTTACGAAACCAGCTAGAGAGAGACAGATTTAAAATGCAGAAATATAGATATATCCTATAGGTTTTTTTTATGTCATAGGTGGCAAACGAACAGGTGAGTCACCTGATGTTAAGTGATCACCACCGTCCATGGACACTAACAACACCAGAGGAGTTGCTAGTGCGTTGCCACCCTTTGGGGGGAAGGGTAGGGGAGGTGGGCTTCCGGCGCTCTCACTGACCGAACGAAACGCAACAATGCAAGCACTGCTACTTCACGTCGGTTTTCTATGAGAGGGTGGTACTACCCCGGACGAGCCGACCAATTCATGCTGAAACCAGTAATAGTTTCAGCGTGGTTCTACCACCATTAGAAAACTTAGGTAGCTGAAAAAATCATAGTTTTAGTCTTAAAGCAATATAAACAAATGGAACCCTTGTTATGCATACCTGCCACCCTTCTCTCGCTTCTGTACGATGTAACCGGTGATGGGGGCGCCACCGTCGTCTTTGGGTGCAGACCATTCCAGTTCGACGAAGTCCTTGTCCCAGTTGCGGGGCTCTGGACGTCCGGGTTTGTCAGGCTCGTCTGTCAAATTAACCTCAAATTGTTCAAAATCGATATATCATAGGTTATTGAAAACTAAGAGACTGATCGTGATCTTCATTATTTACATTATAACCATCTCATTAAGAACGAATTTTCATTGTCTATACATATATAAAAACTAGCGGACCTGGCGGACGTTGTCCTGCCTTGATAATAAAAAAAATCCTAAAAGTCAACCGCAACGCCACCTACAGTTTACAGTCTGACTGGGTCGCAACCACCATGTATATGGCGAAAAAGCCCGTCATAGCGAATCGCTTCAGCGGGTCACGTTTCGGGATCAGCCTGTGCATATCCAGCTTTTCGCAGGGCGGCATGACAGCGGCGACCGGCGATGGATAATGTGTCACTCGGTGGTCGCCATTGTTTCTGGATTGTACTGTGCTTACCATCAGGCATAGTACAGCCATCAGTCGATTGCATGTGGGGAACCCTTACACCATAAGTGACACTTAAGCAAGGATTTTTTTTAATTCAACTTAATTAGTCTATAAAAAACGCGTGGGGGAACTTGCTTCTCCTAATATAAAACAGGTAATGTTCAAACGACATTGACAGAGCTGATGGACGATATTAATGACAGCTGTCAATCTACAACTCGGGGGCATAGTTACCCATAGGCACAATGATACGGAGACCTCGAATCTACACGTTATCGAAGGGAGAGATAATTCAACAGTAAGGGGGTGCTTGACTTCAGGAATTATTCTCCTCCCCCTTACACTCTACCACGCCATGATATTGTGGTATGGGACGCCATTAAAATTAGCTACATAATCGCTATAACTGTATTTTTAGAATCAGTAAAGATTTACAGACAGCTAGAGATGAATAAAATTGGTTTCAACATACAACAACCGCTTTCTATAATTTATTTAAGTCAGGAAACTATATCCCTATAGTGAAAAATAAGATTAATTTACGGCGATATTTTTTTTAAATCTTGACAACTTTATATAATCAAGTTCACCAGAAAATTATTGTAAAATTCTTACTGTTACTACAAATATATACGAATAAAATTAACCTACGTTTTTTTTTCAATTATCGAATCGTAGGTCAAACTACTTGACCAGTTTTGATTGTATAGGAATCAGTTATATGAACCGTAATTTAGAACATTTATCACATAATACATTTAATTTGTATCGTTATAGTCTTCAGTTCTCAATTAAAATACCAATGGGAAGAAGATGCATAATGTCAATAACCTTATAGACTGTGAATTTTAAAAAGAAATATAACCCACCGAATGGATTCTTAGCGATGATCGGCTTCTCGGTCTCCAGTTCTTCAGACTCTCCCTCCTTGTTGACGGCCTTGACCCTGAACTTGTAGGGTTTGCCTTCCTGGAGACCGGTGATGTTCGCCTTCGTGTCCTTAGCCGTACCGCAAGGGATCCATTGGCCTAAAGATGTATCACAATATTTAACATCGATTTTTTTTAAGTGCGGTCATTTATGTATTACGTAAGCATTGATGAAGGGGGGGGGGTCCACAGTTGATTTGCTTAATTTTGGCGACATACGAATTGGGGGGGTCTGTATGGTGATTACGTCAGCAATATTTATTTACTGAATTAGAACATATTTGAATATACTTATATAAATGTATACGTAATTATAGGGGGGAGGGTTAAGAGCATTGCTTAATTTTGCTGACCAGGTGGAGGGGGCGGTCAGAAATTACAAAAACTCTGCTTACGCAATACTTAGATGCGTAGAGCCACGCTGAAGCTATTATTGGTTTCAGCATGAATGTGTTGGCTCACTCGGAGTAGTACCACACTCTCATAGAAAACCGACGTGAAGTAACAGTGCTTGCATTGTTGCGTATCGTTCAGGCAGTGAGAGCGCCGGATACCCACCTCCCTTCCCCTCCCTCTCCCCCATGCACAGGCTGGTAACGCACTTTCAACTCCCCTGGTGTTGTTAGTGTCTATGGACGGTGGTGATTTGACGCACAAATTAAAAAAAAAGTGCGTTCGTACAAAGTACACATGTCAGAAGTGAAACTTCTTTGGCAAACTAATTTATAAGTCTTGTTTATATTTATACAAACAAGAAAAAAGAATAAAAAGTTTTTTTATTTATTTAATCTGCGTTTACTGCAAATGACGTCACTTCCGTTGCATACCTGCGTGACGTTACATCTGTAAAAATTATACCCTCAATCGCCTAAAGAAGTTTCACTTCAAAAACTTGAATGGCCCCAGTAAAATAAACTAAAATAATGAAATAGAACAAGATTATTGAGGAAACTTTTCTAAATAGAGTTTAAAGATGAAATACCCTATTAAGGATTACAGAAAAAAAACGTGATTTTTAATTTTGGAATATTATAACCTATCGAAGAAATTTTGACATGTTATAATTTTCGTTTGATTTTGAAACTTACAACACTTCAATGATGTTACATGACTTCTGAATGCTAACTCTTATTGTTGATTTTTTTTTATTTATTTCTGCATACTCTTGGTTCGCACCTTTTCTCTACTTTCGCGTGTTTTATTACTCTTGTCAAAACTCCTTTTTAAATGTGACCAACTATTGTTATTATTTTACTTAACTATTATACGTCGGATTTTTATGCGAATTGTTATGTTGGTAGAGCCACCCTGAAGCTATTACTGGTTTCAGCATGAATGGGTCGGCTCGCCCGGGGTAGTACCACCCTCTCATAGAAAACCGACGTGAAGTAACAGTGCTTGCATTGTTGCGTTTCGCTCGGTCAGTGAGAGCACCGGAGACCCACCTTACCTCCCCTCCCCCTCCCCCATGCACAGGCTGGTAACGCACTTTCAACTCCCCTGGTGTTGTTAGTGTCTATGGATGATGGTGATCACTTAACATCAGGTGACCGACATGTTCGTTTGCCACCTATGATATAAAAAAGGAAAAATTTGTCTCTCTCACCCCATATTGTTACCAAGTAATATATCGTAATTAGTATAATATCAATTCGCGGGTGTTTACTAGTATTAAAATATGCTCACCAGTAAGAGGATCGAGTTTCTCGATCTCATAATACTCGATGGGTGTACCGCCATCATCCTCCGGTTTCTGCCATGACAGTGAACAACCGTTCTTGGTGACATCAGCCACTTCCAACGGGCCTTTGGGTTTCGACGGCTTGCCTGTAAAGAAATCAACGTATTAATTTGACTTGACCTTATTCGAAGGAATCCAAAAAGGTTATTTATTCGCGACATGTAAATATAGATGGGAATAAATGAGGATTCTCGCCAAGGTAAGATTTTATCGATATCGATATTTTACTTTAAAAAAAATCTTACCGAGAATGGTGATTTCGACTTCGGCCTCGTCTTCACCGACCTCGTTCTTCGCCTTGATGATGTACTTGCCCGAGTTCGCGCGCTTGCTCTTCGTCATCAGGAACTTGGTGTTGTAGTCCACGTTTATGATTTCTAGATTCTCCCTGTATATAAAAAAAAAAACCATTTGAAATTTTTATTAAGATAGAAAGTGTATTCCATAGTCTATCTATACCAGGTGAAAGTTTAAACACTCGTAATATTATCGGATATATCACTTCATAGTTAAATTTAACATATAAAATAATAATATCAAAACAAATACGAATAAACAACCAAGAAAACCTAAGTCAAAGTTTGACCTAAGAGTTTAATAACTTTCAATAATAAAACGGACAATAAACCCTTTTGTTTTATTCCTGACGTTCCCACGTTCCATTTCATTTTTTTTCAGATAATTAGGTAAAATATTAAGCACCTATTATTTATTAAATAAATTTAGGAACAGAATCGAGTGCAGAGTATCCTCCATAAGTATTGCTACTGTCTAAACATTCAGCCTGTATATACACTTAGAAGTAAAATAGGAGTGTTTGTTATTTGAACAGTCAAATCTCCTAAACGTTTTAATTTGACAAGACTTTTACAGGTACATAAAGAACACAGTATTAATCATTACGCTTATTCCTGAAGAGTTAAGTAGTGATAACAAAATTAAAATTAGAAAAGTCAATCCGTGATAAATCCATATGAAATATATAGGTCGCGGATATTAGGATAGTATTTAAATAAAGTCACAAAACAAACGGAATTATTACTCTTAGATACTTTTTAGTGTCACTAAAGCACCTATTTATTAAATAAATTTAGGGACAGAATCGAGTGCAGAGTATCCTCCATAAATATTGCTACTATCTAAACATTCAGCCTGTATATACACTTAAAAGTAAAATAGGAGTGTTTGTTATTTGAAAAGTCAAATCTCCTAAACGCTTTAATTTGACAAGATTTTAAAGGTACATAAGGAACTGTACACAGTATTAATCATTACGCCTATTCCTGAAGAGCTAAGTAGTGATATCAAAATTAAAATTAGAAAAGAAAAGTCAGTCCATGATAAATCCATATAGAATATATAGGTCGCGGATATTAAGATAGTATTTAAATAAAGTCACAAAACAAACGGAATTATTACTCTTAGATACTTTTTAGTGTCACTATGAATATAGAGCTATAAATATTTCCTTTTCGACTAGAGGGTAGTGTGATATTTACAAATATAATGAAGAATTGAAGCAATAATATAATCACCTGTTCTTCAGCTCCTCGCCCTTGAAATGCCACGTGACAGTGGCAGGAGGTTCTCCGAAGACCTTCACATCCAACGAGACCGGCAGACCAGCCTTCACTATCACCGGGTTCAAGTTTGTGCGGTCGATTCTTGGTTTCACTGTAGGAGTAATGCAACAAAATTATCTTCACGATACATCGATATTAAAAATGCATTGTTTATGCATATTTAAAAGCAACTTAAAATCTTAATTTAGCCCTAAAGCCCAGAGTTATTTTTCATACACAATCTAAATACCGTAATATAGAAATCAAACATGTTTAAACATTTAAACGCCATCTATCGGCTCATATAGAAATCAAACATTGTATGTAACATGCCTTAAATGTTTGATATTTTCCACGTCGTCTACATACTCTTTCTTTGAGAATGTTACATACCTATTTTAATTCTGAGGATAATTTTATTCTACCACTTTCGCTTTTCGTCCGATAGTAAAATCCATTAATTAACATAATTTATAGGATAAAGTTAGCGATACCTATGTGTATAGCAGTTTTATTAATTTAAAAAATGTCCACGGACGGCCCAATTTTATATTAAAATTTTTATAATGGCTATGAATTTTACAAAATCACTGTAACTAATGGTAAAAACAACTGAATTTATCTTTAACAGTGACCGCCGAAGTGTCAAAAGTTGTTATAATCGGCCAATTCAACAATATATTGATCCCAACTTTGTTTCCGATGGCGATTTTTTTTTCCAATAAGTTTATTACAAACTAGGGACGTCACCATTCCTTGTGTATTAATTAATAAAATCGTAGATATGCACCATTGTGAGCGCATCAGGCAAAAACTACATGATTTCATTCGTTTTTTTTTATTTGTACTATTTAGACCCTAACCTCCTTATCTAAAAGAAATATCATGACATTTACATTTAACAAGTTGTTACAGTTAAAAAAAAACTACTATTTTTATAGTACTCCACGTTCAGTGATGTGTGAAGTCGGGCAAACGGTGTGACGCGCATACGTAAGAGAGGAAAAGTATACGGATACCATTGCTGACAAAGAAATTTTGTGAGGAAAGTTACTTATTATTACTTTCGATTTTTTTTTATATATTTCCTCTGTACGTATTTTATATATATTTATATTTTATAGGTAATATATAACGTAAAGTCATGGATGTCAGGTAGTTGTAACATAAATAAATTTACTAACAGAATCTCGGTTTCGCCGTATGCCAGTTGGTGTTCTCTGAGGGCTCAGACTGTCCGGCCTTGTTCAGGGCTCTCACACGGAACTGGTACTGGTTTCCTTCCTCAAGACGAGGAACTGTTCCCTGGCACACGTTGCCGTGTACCTCCGCTACCTGGGGATACAAATTAATTCTATAGTATAACCATAGGAAATTGAAGAGATAATGCTTGTGTCGGTGTGTTTCGATATGAAAACATTATTCGAACAGTATTTCAGATCAGATAACTATACTGTAACTAACAGGCCTAGCCGACGTTCTCCTGCCCTGACAATAAAAAAAATCTAAGAGTCAGTCGCAGCGCCATCCTACGTGTCCGGCCTTGTTCAGGGCTCTCACACGGAACTGGTACTGGTTTCCTTCCTCAAGACGAGGAACTGTTCCCTGGCACACGTTGCCGTGTACCTCCGCTACCTGGGGATACAAATTAATTCTATAGTATAACCATAGGAAATTGAAGAGATAATGCTTGTGTCGGTGTGTTTCGATATGAAAACATTATTCGAACAGTATTTCAGATCAGATTATATACTGTGACTAACAGGCCTAGCCGACGTTCTCCTGCCCTGACAATAAAAAAAATCCTAAGAGTCAGCCGCAGCGCCATCTACCGGGTCGAATTGTGAATCTAAGCCATTCTTGAATCCATCTGAACACACACATTAAATTTTAGCAAAATCTGTCCAGCCGTTTAGGAGGAAATCAGTGGCATACACACGGACAAAAAAATTATATGTATTAAGATATACTGTTAAATAAATAATTCAATTAGGCAGATCTATGGACTTATATCACGTTTTTGTTATCGACAAAAAAATGTTTAAAAAAAATCGAAAGTTTGCAAATGACACTAGATTAGAATCAGTAATCAATATGTTTTAAAAAAATTTGTTATTTTTTTGGGAACAAATCTTCTAGCACATTGTTACTGTCATTGTCGAAAAGGTAACGATTTAAGTTTCTTGCGATCATTTCAATGCTCTAACAAAGATAGTGGTCCTCTTGTTACAACGTTATAGGGAGTTTTTATCCGTGGATTTATTTCCCAACCACTTCACTGGTTCATAATAACCAGACTATATTAAGTAAAACACCACCAATATTACAGAATATAGAGTCAAATAACTCAATATTCCAAGGTTCAAGATAAAATAGACCAGATAACATTCCAAGATCCCACCAAAAACTCATGTTATAATATTATTAAACCGAATTATTATTGAGAAAATTTATCATGAAAAGTGGAAAAATATATTTATTCTAAAAATTCCCCTCGTCTAAACAAATTCTCCCGACTTATCAAATTCTCCCAACCTAACAAATTCTCCCAACTTAACAAATTCTCCCACCTTAACAAATTCTCCTTTGTCCCTGTCCATAGCCTCGATAACGTATCCAGTGATCGGAGCCCCGTTGTCTCTGATCGGGGGTTCCCACTTAAGCTTGACGGACTTCTCGTCCCAGTCGGTGATGTCGGGCAGACCCGGGGGCGCGGGCACGTCGTACGGGTTCTTAGCGAGGATGCCGTGATCTGTCTCCAGCGGTTCCGATTCACCTTCCTCGTTCAGAGCCTTCACTCTGAACTGGTATGTGCGGCCTGGTTCTAAGCCTGTATAAAAAGTTACAAGAGAGAGAATAAGACAACGATATAAACTTTGGTCATTGGATAGAGATATACAGTACTAGATCAATATGGATGAGAGCATCACAGGTGATGCGGATTTTCTGGAGAGAAAGAGTATTTTGACTAAAGGATATGGATCGGTCTAGTATGTTTTTTATAATAGTAATAATATATATTTATTGCCAAACAACTTACCCTAGGCTTGCATATAACAATATTATCGAAATATGTTATAGATTACATGTAGATATGCACACTAGGCTCGGGGCCAGTCTTGTGAATTTCTATTTCAGAGTGGTTTATCTATGCCCTTGAGAGCATTTTAGCCGCGTTCGTGTGTCCATTTGTTATAAGAATATATGTTTGTGTCTTATACTTAGAAAAAAAATTATGATCTTTTTTTTGTCAAAATATCAAATGGCCTGGCGTGGTTAACCAAAACTAAGGCACTTTGTAAGCTTACTTAAATTTAAAAAAATTCTTGGGACTTACCAGTAACCGTAGCTTCGGTTGTGTCAGGCTCAATGGTACCCGCAGGCATCCATTTGCCAGTGAGGGTGTCCATCTTCTCTACCACGTAAGCACTGAGTGGTAATCCACCAGTGTGTTTCGGTTTGTTCCACTTCAGCTTGACATGTTCCGCGTGGACATCAGAAACCTCCAATGGACCTTCTGGCTTTCCGGGCTTATCTACATTATTAAAACAATTTTCTTAGAGACTTCACAACTTGTCTTCCCCACTGTCAAGTTTGTCATGTCAACTTCCCAACGATGGCAAAGGCTCATCTTTACCCTTTTTATTTCTCAGAGTACTAGAGGAGTTAATAAAAGCACCATATATTGACAACTGCAGATCATACAAATACAAATATCTCCTATGTCCTTATATATTAGCTGTGTTTTCATTATTGGGATTGCAATTATAGTTACAGAAAATAAAGATAAGGATTAAAGACCCAATATATTAAGTGTTTGAGGAATACAGTATCATTGAGAGGTATTGTGAAAGAAGTTCAATACACTGACAACTTTAGATAATATTTATTTTGTTGTTCTATATTAGCGCCATTCTGATCATTATTTGAACACTTATTTTTATAATTTAATTATTGATGGTAAAACATAAGTATTACAGAACAAATACATTGAGAATGTTCGAGAGATCGAGTGAGATTAAAATATAGGCATTATTGCAGAAGTCATTTTGGGTATAATTATTATTTTCATGATATATACTTTTGGTGCATTAGCGCCATTGTGGAAATTTCGGGAACCCATATTAAGAGCATTTCGACAAAAAAATCCCCAAGGCTACTTCCTCTACTTCCCAAGTGTCAATATTATTGAACCTAAAAAATAATATTAAAAACCCACACAGGACGATGATTGGTCTTTCATAGTTTTAAAATTATTCAATTAAAAAATACTGAACCATATGACTTGCTACTTATTA
>MU159704.1:42330-54975 GCA_015888305.1 Antheraea pernyi
ACGTTCAGTGATGTGTGAAGTCGGGCAAACGGTGTGACGCGCATACGTAAGAGAGGAAAAGTATACGGATACCATTGCTGACAAAGAAATTTTGTGAGGAAAGTTACTTATTATTACTTTCGATTTTTTTTTATATATTTCCTCTGTACGTATTTTATATATATTTATATTTTATAGGTAATATATAACGTAAAGTCATGGATGTCAGGTAGTTGTAACATAAATAAATTTACTAACAGAATCTCGGTTTCGCCGTATGCCAGTTGGTGTTCTCCGAGGGCTCAGACTGTCCGGCCTTGTTCAGGGCTCTCACACGGAACTGGTACTGGTTTCCTTCCTCAAGACGAGGAACTGTTCCCTGGCACACGTTGCCGTGTACCTCCGCGACCTGGGGATTCAAATTAATTATATAGTATAACCATAGGAAATTGAAGAGATAATGCTTGTGTCAGTGTGTTTCGATATGAAAACATTATTCGAACAGTATTTCAGATCAGATAACTATACTGTAACTAACAGGCCTAGCCGACGTTCTCCTGCCCTGACAATAAAAAAAATCTAAGAGTCAGTCGCAGCGCCATCTACCGGGTCCAATTGTGAATCTAAACCACTCTTGAATTCACCTGAATACACACATTAAATTTTAGCAAAATCTGTCCAGCCGTTTAGGAGGAAATCACACAGGCATACACACGGAAATCGAAAGTTTGCAAATGACACTAGATTAGAATCAGTAATCAATATGTTTTAAAAAAATTTGTTATTTTTTTGGGAACAAATCTTCTAGCACATTGTTACTGTCATTGTCGAAAAGGTAACGATTTAAGTTTCTTGCGATCATTTCAATGCTCTAACAAAGATAGTGGTCCTCTTGTTACAACGTTATAGGGAGTTTTTATCCGTGGATTTATTTCCCAACCACTTCACTGGTTCATAATAACCAGACTATATTAAGTAAAACACCACCAATATTACAGAATATAGAGTCAAATAACTCAATATTCCAAGGTTCAAGATAAAATAGACCAGATAACATTCCAAGATCCCTATTTCAGGCTCACCAAGACCAGTAACAGATTTTTTAGGTAAATAGTCTTGGTTTGATAACAAAGCCTCAAAGCACATTACCGATTTGCCGGATAGTGAGTTCAAGCACCATGTCAAGCGGGTATTAATATTCTAAGGGCCTCCTTTGTCCCTGTCCATAGCCTCGATAACGTATCCAGTGATCGGAGCCCCGTTGTCTCTGATCGGGGGTTCCCACTTAAGCTTGACGGATTTCTCGTCCCAGTCGGTGATGTCGGGCAGACCCGGGGGCGCGGGCACGTCGTACGGGTTCTTAGCGAGGATGCCGTGATCTGTCTCCAGCGGTTCCGATTCACCTTCCTCGTTCAGAGCCTTCACTCTGAACTGGTATGTGCGGCCTGGTTCTAAACCTGTTTAAGTTAGAAGTGAGAGAATGAGACAACGATATAAACTTTGGTCGTTCGATAGAGATATATTGTACTAGATCAATGTGGATAAGAGCAGCACAGGTAATATAGATATTTTGAAGAGCAATAGTAATTTGAGTAAAGGATATGGATTGACTCGGTCTAGTATATTTTTTATAATAGTAATAATATATATTTATTGCCAAACAACTTACCCTAGGCTTGCATATAACAATATTATCGAAATATGTTATAGATTACATGTAGATATGCACACTAGGCTCGGGGCCAGTCTTGTGAATTTCTATTTCAGAGTGGTTTATCTATGCCCTTGAGAGCGTTTTAGCCGCGTTCGTGTGTCCATTTGTTATAAGAATATATGTTTGTGTCTTATACTTAGAAAAAAAATTATGATCTTTTTTTTGTCAAAATACCAAATGGCCTGGCGTCGTTAACCAAAACTAAGGCACTTTGTAAGCTTACTTAAATTTAAAAAAATTCTTGGGACTTACCAGTAACCGTAGCTTCGGTTGTGTCAGGCTCAATGGTACCCGCAGGCATCCATTTGCCAGTGAGGGTGTCCATCTTCTCTACCACGTAAGCACTGAGTGGTAATCCACCAGTGTGTTTCGGTTTGTTCCACTTCAGCTTGACATGCTCAGCGTGGACATCAGAAACCTCCAATGGACCTTCTGGCTTTCCGGGCTTATCTACATTATTAAAACAATTTTCTTAGAGACTTCACAACTTGTCTTCCCCACTGTCAAGTTTGTCATGTCAACTTCCCAACGATGGCAAAGGCTCATCTTTACCCTTTTTATTTCTCAGAGTACTAGAGGAGTTAATAAAAGCACCATATATTGACAACTGCAGATCATACAAATACAAATATCTCCTATGTCCTTATATATTAGCTGTGTTTTCATTATTGGGATTGCAATTATAGTTACAGAAAATAAAGATAAGGATTAAAGACCCAATATATTAAGTGTTTGAGGAATACAGTATCATTGAGAGGTATTGTGAAAGAAGTTCAATACACTGACAACTTTAGATAATATTTATTTTGTTGTTCTATATTAGCGCCATTCTGATCATTATTTGAACACTTATTTTTATAATTTAATTATTGATGGTAAAACATAAGTATTACAGAACAAATACATTGAGAATGTTCGAGAGATCGAGTGAGATTAAAATATAGGCATTATTGCAGAAGTCATTTTGGGCATAATTATTATTTTCATGATATATACTTTTGGTGCATTAGCGCCATTGTGGAAATTTCTGGAACCCATATTAAGAGCATTTCGACAAAAAAATCCCCAAGGCTACTTCCTCTACTTCCCAAGTGTCAATATTATTGAACCTAAAAAATAATATTAAAAACCCACACAGGACGATGATTGGTCTTTCATAGTTTTAAAATTATTCAATTAAAAAATACTGAACCATATGACTTGCTACTTATTACCCCATTGTTCCAAACAAAAAGAGACATTAAACAAAACAGATATTGATTGTTAATACATTACATATATAAATTAAAATGAAATTGTAAGTAGATAATATAATCATAACCAACTTACCAAGGACGGTAACTTCGACCGTAGCTTCATCGACTCCGGAGTCGTTCTCCGCTTTCAGAGTGTAAATTCCTGTGTTCTTCCACGAGGAATCGAAGATCTGCATCTTGGTGTTGTAGTCCTCGTTTTCGATCTTGATACCTGGACCGGTTTCCAGGACCTGTTGACGATAGTGGCATTTTAGTCTATACTGATTAAGCTATGCCTTTTTTTCAGTATGATGTCCGTTACTTCCTGGATAAATTAAGTTAAATTTTTTTAAGGTTTCTTGTAAATATATCGATCTAACTTAATTATTAATATTAGATATGAGAAAATTAGGATAATCGAATATTATTCATGTAAGTACTGAAACTAACTACACAACCGAGTTTAAAAATTTCGATTGTCTTTGCCTTTATCAATAAAAACTTCAACGACAGCAGCAAATCAATCAATATCAAATTATAGTCAGTGAATTTTTGGGATGTTGTGTGGAACGTCCTGTCCATACTTCCGGTCTTGTACATTCATACATAAATAAAAGTATAATAAGTCAACATCAAGTACTAAATACAGCATTAACCAGATAATTCTGGTAACTGAGACTGGTAAAGCTGACGTACCCTGACTTTAAAACTGAAACGGTTAGATGACATCCTGATTTCATAAGGAAGCGCATTCCATAGGAGAATAGATTGGATAAAGAAAGAGGAATGTACAAGACCGGAAGTATGGACAGGACGTCAAAGAATAAAATTATTAGAAGAGCGAAGGCTAAGGTTATGATTAGAGCATAAAAACTGAAAATGTGGAGTTAAATAAGAGGGAGTGTTGGGAGAAAATAGAAGAGAATACAGAGTTGTCAGAGCCCGCAAACTCCGACGCTGGCGTATGGGCAACCAATTAAGCTCTGAACGATGGCTCGATACATGGTCATACTTACGAAGATTAAAAACAAATCGAATGAAATTGTTGAGTAATCTGTCAAGTTTGTTAAGAAGGTAAGAAGGTTAAGAATATATTATTCTCTTATTTCCTTTAATCGTGCTATTCCGGTCTTCAGTAAACTTTTTATTTTCTTACCAAGCCTTTTGTACCTCTTCGTTCCACCACCAAGTATCCCTATCTATCTTTCCTTTACCTTTCGTTTTACCAAAAACATCCCATTGATGGTAAGTAGATAATGATGAATGAATATAAAATATGGTTAATAAATAACTTACTTCGAGATCTTGCAGGCTACCAACGAGTTTAGCGACTCCCCAGCCCAGCCTCTGTTTGTCCGGTTCAACTAATATTATTTGAATATTGTCGACAGCCAAAAACCTGTGTTGCCATGTTCCGTCCTTCTGTATTATGTCACATGATATGAGATCAGAATCGTCTGAAACATACAATTCCAGTATGCGACTGTCTGCCTTTGTTCTTATTGAAGTCAATGGATATTTTAACCAAAAATCAGTAGATACGTATTAAGCGTTTCGACAGCGCCTTGTTAAAACTTTGCTAGTTAGGTTATATTTGACGGTTGTCTTGTCAATTTGCCCGTATCTAAGCAACAATTAACTATCTCTTTTTCGCCACCGATATTGGGAATATGCCACCTTACTTCCACATTCTAACTAAGACTGTCTGACATTACAATATTACTTTACGTATGTGAGAGTAATCGCGGCATTTTTTTTTGTCAAAATAACATATAAGTAACGTATCTGTTTTCTTTTTAGTTATACTATAATTGATTGAAGTGAAACTTTTTATGACACAGTGGGGAAAAAAATTCGTTACGCGATACGTAAAAAATCCAACTAAAAAACAGAAAATAAAATTTAATAAATTTAGATTAAGAATAGTGTAAATTAGAAATAAATGTATATTTTTGTAAAAAGTGATAATAAAATGATAAAAATACTGATATCTGGAGGGCATCATCATTTATTTTATGAAAGCGTGTTTTTTTAAACTATTATTTATTTTTCATTTTTTAGTTAATTTTTTTTAACTTTTTTTTTCAGATTATTACATTGTCATCGACCTTTGGCAGGTGTGTAAAGTTTGAATTAAATCTCATCGTTCAAAGTCGGACAAAATCGAGCTCACAGGGGTCGGTTACATACATACATACAGGTGAAGCTAATAGAAGCGTGATAAAAAAATGAACCTTAAGAAAATTAACTTAAGGAACAATTTAAAAAATCTGGAAGACACGAATAATGACCTTCTAGAAATTGTCAATAGTTTATTCAGTCTGTATGTACATTGTACAACTGTACTGCCATCGTAAGGAAAAGGGGTGCAAGCTAACAAAAACACAAACCGATAAAAAATCTAGATTGCGACTTTAGCTAAGCACTATGTTGGGAACAGAATCTCATAGGTGAATAATAAATGACTATTGACCTAGCAAGGTCTTAACAGCTTCACCGGGCTACTAAGGCGAACGTTTAAGAGGCGCTCAGCCCGCATAAATAAAAATAAATCATCACGTAAAGAAAAATCGTTACGCCCTCTCCGTGGGACCTTTTTGTGTGTGTATGAATGTTAATATAGAACTTCAATAGTGCACAACACGTTAAAATTTAATTAAAACTATTTTTTTTATATAATTCATGGTTCACTATATCATATCTAATCTTTAATAAATTACCATTTTTCCTAATATATTAGATAAAACATTTGATTTCTTACTTTACATTGTGGTAAACTAAACTTTACGTTGCATGTTGTGTGACTTGTGGTATCCCTTGAATGAACACACTTCGTTTTCTCTGTTTCCTTGTCCCACGACATTGGAAAATTAAAAAAACAGCGCGTACAACTGAGTAAATAACTTTGTAAAATACACTATTAAGCTATTGCGGAATTAAAAAAAAATTAGCTGAAGTTAATAATTACTCTATAATTAATCTCGCATCTTAACTGACACGTGATTGATCTATGTCGATTAATTCTGTCGTTCTCCTACGATTTACAAATATATCTCTTCCACTATCCAGTCCAGTGCTTACATACCTTCCATTTTAAATAAATAAAAAGTTCCACTTAAATCATATTATCTCAGGGTTTTATGTAATAATAAAAATTAATTAATTTGATATAATTTTTTTTTAATCAGCTTACCTTCTTAGCGAAGGTCCATGTTTTGGTCGGAGGTGGTTCACCTCTTATATCAACATCCAGTTTAATTGTAGTGCCGGCGCGTACGCGTATCGCTACCATCTTATCACGATTGATATACGGTTTCACTGAACAAAAACAAATGTTTTATAATGTCTTAAACAATCAAAAATAATAGTTTAAAAAAACTAAAAAACACGCTTTCATAAAAAATCCAACTAAAAAACAGAAAATAAAATTTAATAAATTTAGATTAAGAATAGTGTAAATTAGAAATAAATGTATATTTTTGTAAAAAGTGATAATAAAATGATAAAAATACTGATATCTGGAGGGCATCATCATTTATTTTATGAAAGCGTGTTTTTTTAAACTATTATTTATTTTTCATTTTTTAGTTAATTTTTTTTAACTTTTTTTTTCAGATTATTACATTGTCATCGACCTTTGGCAGGTGTGTAAAGTTTGAATTAAATCTCATCGTTCAAAGTCGGACAAAATCGAGCTCACAGGGGTCGGTTACATACATACATACAGGTGAAGCTAATAAATATATTCTTAACCTTCTTACCTTCTTAACAAACTTGACAGATTACTCAACAATTGCATTCGATTTATTTTTAATCTTCGTAAGTATGACCATGTATCGAGCCATCGTTCAGAGCTTAATTGGTTGCCCATACGCCAGCGTCGAAGTTTGCGGGCTCTGACCACTCTGTATTCTCTTCTATTTTCTCCCAACACTCCCTCTTACTTAACTCCACATTTTCAGTTTTTATGCTCTAATCATAACCTTAACCTTCGCTCTTCTAATAATCTTATTCTTTGCTGTCCTGTCCATACTTCCGGTCTTGTACATTCCTCTTTCTTTATCCAATCTATTCTCCTATGGAATGCGCTTCCTTATGAAATCAGGATGTCATCTAACCGTTTCAGTTTTAAAGTCAGGGTACGTCAGCTTTACCAGTCTCAGTTACCAGAATTATCTGGTTAATGCTGTATTTAGTACTTGATGTTGACTTATTATACTTTTATTTATGTATCATGTTGTTATACGTATGTATTGTATATATTTAGTTGATATTTTATTTATATATTGTTATATTAAATAGGTTAAACATAATTTTATAAAAACTTCTCCTTTTAAACCTACCAACATTTTTCTTTGCATCACCTAATGGTTGACTGGCAGAGAATACCTTCGGCATTAAGTCCGCCATTGCGTATTTAACGCATAATGTATAACGCATAAATAAAAATAAATCATCACGTAAAGAAAAATCGTTACGCCCTCTCCGTGGGACTTTTTTGTGTGTGTATGAATGTTAATATAGAACTTCAATAGTGCACAACACGTGAAAATTTCGTTAAAACTATATTTTTTTATATAATTCATGGTTCACTATATCATATCTAATCTTTAATAAATTACCATTTTTCCTAATATATTAGATAAAACATTTGATTTCTTACTTTACATTGTGGTAAACTAAACTTTACGTTGCATGTTGTGTGACTTGTGGTATCCCTTGAATGAACACACTTCGTTTTCTCTGTTTCCTTGTCCCACGACATTGGAAAATTAAAAAAACAGCGCGTACAACTGAGTAAATAACTTTGTAAAATACACTATTAAGCTATTGCGGAATTAAAAAAAAATTAGCTGAAGTTAATAATTACTCTATAATTAATCTCGCATCTTAACTGACACGTGATTGATCTATGTCGATTAATTCTGTCGTTCTCCTACGATTTACAAATATATCTCTTCCACTATCCAGTCCAGTGCTTACATACCTTCCATTTTAAATAAATAAAAAGTTCCACTTAAATCATATTATCTCAGGGTTTTATGTAATAATAAAAATTAATTAATTTGATATAATTTTTTTTTAATCAGCTTACCTTCTTAGCGAAGGTCCATGTTTTGGTCGGAGGTGGTTCACCTCTTATATCAACATCCAGTTTAATTGTAGTGCCGGCGCGTACGCGTATCGCTACCATCTTATCACGATTGATATACGGTTTCACTGAACAAAAACAAATGTTTTATAATGTCTTAAACAATCAAAAATAATAGTTTAAAAAAACTAAAAAACACGCTTTCATAAAAAATCCAACTAAAAAACAGAAAATAAAATTTAATAAATTTAGATTAAGAATAGTGTAAATTAGAAATAAATGTATATTTTTGTAAAAAGTGATAATAAAATGATAAAAATACTGATATCTGGAGGGCATCATCATTTATTTTATGAAAGCGTGTTTTTTTAAACTATTATTTATTTTTCATTTTTTAGTTAATTTTTTTTAACTTTTTTTTTCAGATTATTACATTGTCATCGACCTTTGGCAGGTGTGTAAAGTTTGAATTAAATCTCATCGTTCAAAGTCGGACAAAATCGAGCTCACAGGGGTCGGTTACATACATACATACAGGTGAAGCTAATAGAAGCGTGATAAAAAAATGAACCTTAAGAAAATTAACTTAAGGAACAATTTAAAAAATCTGGAAGACACGAATAATGACCTTCTAGAAATTGTCAATAGTTTATTCAGTCTGTATGTACATTGTACAACTGTACTGCCATCGTAAGGAAAAGGGGTGCAAGCTAACAAAAACACAAACCGATAAAAAATCTAGATTGCGACTTTAGCTAAGCACTATGTTGGGAACAGAATCTCATAGGTGAATAATAAATGACTATTGACCTAGCAAGGTCTTAACAGCTTCACCGGGCTACTAAGGCGAACGTTTAAGAGGCGCTCAGCCGATTTTATTTGACATCTAGCTCAAGGGTGCACGGCACACCTCGGCTTGGGCTGTTGCCTGATACTTGCAATTCGCGACCTATCTGAGCTAAGCTACAAATTCATACTTATATGAGTTATTGAAACATATATGTGTACCAAGCATACATACCTCAACCACTAACTAACAACTAGGCCACCTACCGGGTCTAATAGTGAATCTAAAAAATTCTTGAATCTACCCGAACACACACACTAAAAAATTCATCAAGATGTCCAGCGGTTTAGGAGGACTTTAGTCATATACACGCAAACAAAAGAATTATATATGTTGTTTATAATAGTTTTAACATTAAAATGAACTAAGTTATTAATAAGTAATACTTACAGAATCTAGCCTTAGCGGTGTGAGGCTGTGTTGCATCACCCGGTTCACCGGGTCCGGCTTTGTTCACAGCCCTCACACGGAACTGGTACACGTTGCCTTCCTTCAGGTCCGGCACACGGGCCTTGCACTCCGGTGTCTGTAAAATAGAAATATTTAAATAAAAACAAATTATTTATAAAAAAAACACACGTCTGTCTTACCAAAAAATGAACTAAAAAGTAAAAAAAGCTGTGTGGTTCACATGCGGTAGAAGTTACTATATATCATCACTCTAAGACCAATAGGAGCGGAGCAGCAATGAAGAATGTTTCAAAATCGGGGTTAACATACGTATTTTTTTTTAATCGAAGGTCCATGTTTTGGTCGGAGGTGGTTCACCTCTTATATCAACATCCAGTTTAATTGTAGTGCCGGCGCGTACGCGTATCGCTACCATCTTATCACGATTGATATACGGTTTCACTGAACAAAAACAAATGTTTTATAATGTCTTAAACAATCAAAAATAATAGTTTAAAAAAACTAAAAAACACGCTTTCATAAAAAATCCAACTAAAAAACAGAAAATAAAATTTAATAAATTTAGATTAAGAATAGTGTAAATTAGAAATAAATGTATATTTTTGTAAAAAGTGATAATAAAATGATAAAAATACTGATATCTGGAGGGCATCATCATTTATTTTATGAAAGCGTGTTTTTTTAAACTATTATTTATTTTTCATTTTTTAGTTAATTTTTTTTAACTTTTTTTTTCAGATTATTACATTGTCATCGACCTTTGGCAGGTGTGTAAAGTTTGAATTAAATCTCATCGTTCAAAGTCGGACAAAATCGAGCTCACAGGGGTCGGTTACATACATACATACAGGTGAAGCTAATAGAAGCGTGATAAAAAAATGAACCTTAAGAAAATTAACTTAAGGAACAATTTAAAAAATCTGGAAGACACGAATAATGACCTTCTAGAAATTGTCAATAGTTTATTCAGTCTGTATGTACATTGTACAACTGTACTGCCATCGTAAGGAAAAGGGGTGCAAGCTAACAAAAACACAAACCGATAAAAAATCTAGATTGCGACTTTAGCTAAGCACTATGTTGGGAACAGAATCTCATAGGTGAATAATAAATGACTATTGACCTAGCAAGGTCTTAACAGCTTCACCGGGCTACTAAGGCGAACGTTTAAGAGGCGCTCAGCCGATTTTATTTGACATCTAGCTCAAGGGTGCACGGCACACCTCGGCTTGGGCTGTTGCCTGATACTTGCAATTCGCGACCTATCTGAGCTAAGCTACAAATTCATACTTATATGAGTTATTGAAACATATATGTGTACCAAGCATACATACCTCAACCACTAACTAACAACTAGGCCACCTACCGGGTCTAATAGTGAATCTAAAAAATTCTTGAATCTACCCGAACACACACACTAAAAAATTCATCAAGATGTCCAGCGGTTTAGGAGGACTTTAGTCATATACACGCAAACAAAAGAATTATATATGTTGTTTATAATAGTTTTAACATTAAAATGAACTAAGTTATTAATAAGTAATACTTACAGAATCTAGCCTTAGCGGTGTGAGGCTGTGTTGCATCACCCGGTTCACCGGGTCCGGCTTTGTTCACAGCCCTCACACGGAACTGGTACACGTTGCCTTCCTTCAGGTCCGGCACACGGGCCTTGCACTCCGGTGTCTGTAAAATAGAAATATTTAAATAAAAACAAATTATTTATAAAAAAAACACACGTCTGTCTTACCAAAAAATGAACTAAAAAGTAAAAAAAGCTGTGTGGTTCACATGCGGTAGAAGTTACTATATATCATCACTCTAAGACCAATAGGAGCGGAGCAGCAATGAAGAATGTTTCAAAATCGGGGTTAACATACGTATTTTTTTTTAATTATTTTCACCTTCTACGTTAACGAAGACGCGAGTTAAGGTTAGACTTAGCCCAAAGTAACTATTCCACGGGCAGATGCTGGTATAAAATAGAAATTAATGCGGATTTCTTTATAAATAACTCTAAAAAAAATCAACGAACCGTGGTTACAAGCGCTTCTTGCCATTGTCCATACTTTTCCTTCTTCTCAATGATATAACCGGTTATCGGTGCTCCTCCAGTATTCTTGGGCGCTTCCCACTTGAGATCCACGCGGTCCACGTCCCAGTCTTCCAGGGTCGGAACTGATGGCTTCCCGGGTATATCTGTATCCTTCTACGTTAACGAAGACGCGAGTTAAGGTTAGCCTTAGCCCAAAGTAACTATTCCACGGGCAGATGCTAGTGTAAAATAAAAATTAACCAGCTGTTAATTTCTTTATGAGAAAAAAAAAAAAAATAACGAACCGTGGTTACAAGCGCTTCTTGCCATTGTCCATACTTTTCCTTCTTCTCAATGATATAACCGGTTATCGGTGCTCCTCCAGTATTCTTGGGCGCTTCCCACTTGAGATCCACGCGGTCCACGTCCCAGTCTTCCAGGGTCGGAACTGATGGCTTCCCGGGTATATCTGTATCACAAAACATATTATACACTAGTTGATACCCTCGACTCCGTCTACGTTATTTGTGTTATGTAATGTATTTAATGTATAAAGGAAAAAAATCATAAGAAGCACGACCCTTGCCCCACTTCTCGATGGCGATAATTCATACATGGCTCAACATGTACACATAGCACATCTTACAAAAATCATGGTTTCTTATAACTTTGTAATAAATGAAGCTATAGTGACTTTTTTTAAATAAGCACCAACCGTGTTATTACAACACGTATTAAATACTTGGTTTAAAAAAGTTTCCTAACAAATGCACCGCGCGCGCAAGTTCGCGTTATCCTTTTTCACAAGTCTAAACTAACGTAACTAAAGCGAGACAAAAGAGCAAGATGGTGAACATTTAGCGACCGCGGTGATTTAATATGAGACCTTTTTAAAGCCAGGCTTCAATACGAATTTAACTTTTTTGTAATAACACCGCTAGGGTCTAAGGAGTAGAAATATTGAAATCTATCGAGTAGTCTTAAGTGAAACGCGCAAAACGGCAGACTTCTATTATTTTACATACTATAGACTACAGATACTAGTTGCACGGCCACGCGTTGCTGTGGCTTAGTTACATATTGAATTAAAATTACGATAAAGTACAATGATACAGAAAGAACGATGTTACGTAGTAAATAGAATAATAGAACACATGCACCATAAAATAAACTGGAGTTGACAAAAGAAATTCAAAATTGAAACGTAGCGCCATCTATGAGATATCTGTAACAGTCGGTCCCACAGTTTTCTGTTAACAAACTAATTTGAAGCGCCCTCTATTCGAGACTGATAAAACTTACAACTAATAACAATAATCAACATTGACAATC